>CM055122.1:1261491644-1261676644 GCA_029206835.1 Rana muscosa
ATTGTCACGGCATGCGCCCACTCGCTCCCGCACGCTCCCACGCGCCTGGATCAGCGTGTCCCGCACCCACGTGCGCGCATGCGCACAGAGACACGTCTGCCGCCACAATGATGGTTACTGGCGGAATTGCCCACAACACGAACATTTCCCTGACGGTGCCCCCCCCAAGGGGCAGCCTCCGGATGCCAAACCGGGCCCATCTTTCGGGGTATCGGGCACAAAATCTCTGGAGAAATCTAGGAGCATGTATATTGCCTGCAGGTTCCCAAGAATTCTCTTCTGCTGAGTAACCCTTCCATTTAATAAGAAATTGAATAGTCCTACCTCTCTTGCCACAGTCCAGGATGGATTTTATTGTACCTCGAATTTGGTTTCATCTCCCACTGAGACTGGAGGCGGAGGGTCTTCTTCTCTTCCTGGAAAAGCACTAGAGACAACAGATTTAAGAAGAGATACATGAAACACAGGATGCACTTTATACAAACTTGGTAGTAACAGTTCAAAAGCTACTGGGTTGGTTTTTCGTTTAATCTCAAATGGACCGATAAATCTTGGACCCAATTTCCGGGAAGGGCAAGGGAGCCTGAGATTTGCCGAAGAGAGCCAGACTTTATCTCCAACCTCAAAACTAGGACTCCGCACAAGGGAGTAGAGAGATCCAGTCGTCCTGGGAGAAGGAGCAGAAGCAACGCAAATATTGTTCTATGGTCTGGTTAGTCCTTTCAGTTTGACCGTTGCTTTGGGGGTGATAGGCTGAAGACAGGCACACTTCAATTGATAATGCTTTGCAGAGCTCTCTCCAGAATCGGGAGGTGAATTGTACCCCTCTATCCGACACAATGCTGTCAGGAAGGCCATGAAGTCTGACTATCTCCCTTATGAAAATGTTGGCCGTCTCTGCAGCAGAAGGAGTTCCTGCCATGGGCAAGAAGTGCGCCATTTTGGATAGACGGTCCACAACTACCAGGATTTTTGTGAATTCTTCGAATGGGGCAGCTCTACTATAAAGTCCATAGATATATTTCTCCATGGCTGTTCTGGCACTGGCAGTGGACGTAACAGACCCCAAGACTTGACGTTGGACCCTTTATTTCGCTGGCAGGTAGTGCAGGAGCTAACAAACTCCCTGCAATCAGATTTCAAGGTAGGCCACCAGAAGGATCGCTGGATAAGATCCGTAGTTTTCCACACTCCGAAGTGGCCAGCGAGTTGGTGGTCATGCAATGTCTTTAGGACCTGAATTCAGACTTGTTGTGGAACAAAGATCTTGTCCTAATGCCAGAGATACCCCCCATGGTTTCTTAGAAAGGATGCTTCTGGTTCCTGGCATTGAAGGGAAGCCTGTTTAAGAGAAGATCTTAGATCGGGTTGGATCAAAAGAAAGTTCTGAGGTGACAGGATTCTGCTAGATATTGTCTCTTCCAGAGTATCGGAGAACATTTGGGATAAGGCATCGGCCTTTCCGTTCTTGGAGCCAGGGTGGTATGTAATGTGGAAGTTAAACCTCGAAAAGAACAGTGCCCAGCGGGCTTGACGGGGTCTCAGGCGTTTGGCAGTGCGGAGGTATTCGAGGTTCCGGTGATCTGTAAATATCATTATGGGGTGAGCAGACCCCTCAAGAAGGTATCTCCACTCCTCTAAGGTATAGTTCCTCTTGGGTTGGCTCATTTTCCATGAAGAGAAGGCCACGGGGTGAAGCAAAGACTTGAGTCCCTGGCGCTGTGAAAGGACTGCCCCTGTGGCTACTTCTGAGGCATCGACCTCCAAGATGTATGGCAGGGCAGGATCAGGATGTTGAAGAATTGGTGCAGAGTTAAACAATGACTTCAGTCTCTCAAAAGCAGTTTGGGCTTCGGAGGACCACTGGAAGCGTATATGTAAGCGGGTTACCTGGTTTATGGGTGAGATGATGGAAGAAAAGTTCCTTATAAACCTTTTATAGAAGTTCGCAAAGCCCACAAACCTTTTCACCCCTTTCTTATACGATGAAGTTGGCCAATTCAGGATTGCCTGCACTTTCTATAGATCCATAGCTACACCGACAGTGGAGATGATCAGTCCTAGGAATTGTATTGATTTCTTTTCAAAGTCACACTTTTTCGCTTTCACGTAAAGTCCATGTTTTCTTAGTGTGAGCAGCACTCTCTTTACATGGGTCCGGTGGAGCTCCAGAGTAGCCGAAAATATGAGATGTTATCCAGATAGATGATGACAAAGTAGTCAAGATATTCCCGGAAAATGTCATTTACGAAGTGCTGAAACATTGCCAGAGCATTACAGAGCCCAAAGGGCATCACAAGATACTCAAAGTGTCCGAATCTTGTTCTGAATACTGTCTTCCATTCATCTCCCTCACGGATGCGAACAAGGTTATAGGCACCCCGGAGGTCGAGCTTGGTAAATACTTGGGCAGTACGAAATCTCTGGAAAAGTTCAGGAACTAGTGGCAGTGGGTAGCGTTTTTTTATGGTGATTTTATTTAGCTCCCTATAGTCCACACATGGTCTTAAAGTCTTGTCTTTCTTTTCGACAAAGAAAATGCCGCCACCGGCAGGAGAGGAGGAAGCTCGGGTGAAGCCCAAGTTTTCATCGATGTATTGTCTCAGAGTTCCTAATTCCATTTCAGAGAGAGGGAATATTCGTCCAAATTGAATCTCGGCCCGTGGAAGTAATTCTATTGGACAGTCATATGGTAGAACATCGGCTTTTCTTTTATCAAAGACATCCAGGAATTCTTGGCATGCCTGGGGTACATTCTGGTTAGTGGTAGATACAGGGTGGACTGTCAAGCAACTGGTAGTGTCTATGGGTTCAGGAGTGAGGCAATGCTGCTGGCAATAGGGAGAGGTGAACAGGACTTCCTTCTTGATCTAATTGATCTGAGGGTTGTGGGCTTGGAGCCACGGAATTCCTAAGATAACTAGAGACATAGGCAAGCTCAGGGCGTCAAAAGGTATGAATTCCTGATGGCCATCAGGAGTGGTGATAAGGAGAGGGATAATCTCTTGGGTAACAGGGCCAGAACTAGGCAATGTGCCATCTTTCATACGGACTTCCAGCCCCCCTTTCTAGTGGAGAAGGGGCAACTTAAAGTTTCTCGCCAGGTTCAAGTCCACAAAGCAGCTGCATGCTCCAGAATCGATTATGGCTTGCAGCCGGATCTCCTCTTTTCCAAATTGCAGCGTAATGGGGAGAACTAGGTGTGAAGGAGAAGCTCCGGAGACCTGGAAATACACTGGAGGGTAGGAAGGTGGCTTCTTGGGCCTTCTGGGGCAATTACACAAGAAATGTCCGATTCCTCCACAGCAGAGGCAGAGCCTAGATTAGATACAATGACACCTTTCATCAGAGGTTAATGCGGAACGTAGCAGGCTGACTTGTCTAGAAACTGGGGTAGATGTACTGGTGGGCACAGGCACTGGTGAAGTGGAAACTTTAGGCAGCATCATGGCAGGCCTGGAGAACTGAGTTAGTTCCAACTGTCTCTCCCGTAGACGTCGGTCCAGCTGGATGGATAACTGGATGAGATCCTCAAGTGTAGTGTGGACCCCAATCCTGGCCAGCTAGTCTTTGAGAGACTCAAAGTCCTATGCGGAAATGGTGCTGCCCCGTTCCAGCCTGTGTCTGCAGACCACCGACGGAAGTCCACGGTATAGTCCTCCACTGGTCGACTACCCTGCTGTAATGAATGCAGAGCGGCTTTGGCGGTGGCTGTACGCTGGGGATCCTCATTGAGTTGTGCCATAGCTGCCAGGAATGTGTCCACTGTGTTAATGACTGGGCTCCTTTGTTCCCATAAACTGTGGGCCCAGGTCTGAGGTTCATTGGACAGCAGGGAGATGAGGAACCTGACCTTAACAGTCTCTAAAGCAAAAGTCCGGGCCTGCAAGGCTAGGTACAATAGGCAGGCATTCCTGAAGGATCTAAACTTTCTTCGATCCCCGGAAAACCGTTCAGGGATGGGAACTCGGGGTTCTGGAGGAGGGAGCACCATCGTAGGAGCCACAGGGGAACGTGCGTGGGTGGAGCTGGTAGAAGCTGGAACCGGGTCCGCAGAAGCAGATGACTCTGACAGGTGTTGCAGTCTATCCTCCAGCTGGAGGTATCCTTCTTGTAGTGTCTGGATTGCTTGGGTCAGAGTAGTGGCCTGTTGACACAATGCCTCTAACGGGGACAAACCTCTGCCGGCCTCAGACATGGTTGGATTATACTGTCAAGTCTCTGATGTGAGGCCGAGTGCAGAGAGGGCGCCCCTTGCGGCTGAGTGCAGCGCACCCCTGGGAGTGATACAGGGGATACAGTGCCCAAAGGTGCACAGGTTGCCAGTAATGCTGCAATTAGGCTGGTAAGCAAAACGTGGCTGGGGTGCACTGGTTAGCGATGTCAGTAGCCGTGCAAGAAGAAGTCCTGAGTAGGCGGTTGCAGGATAAACCAGGAGCAGGGTTCGCAGCCAAGCCAGAGGTCATATACCGGGAGACAGTCCAAGAGCAAACAGGAACAAGCCAGGTCATAAACAGATGGCAGTGGATAGAAGAATAGTCAGCCAAGCCAAGGTCAGAGCGAGGAGATAATCAGGATCACAGGTCAAGCCAGAAGCAGAGGTCAAGCCAGGGGTTTCAAGGTATGCAGGCACAGGAACACAGGAAGCTGACGATAATCCAGCAAGCTTGAGGTGTCAGTGGTAGGTTTAAATAGGCCAGGGGGGTACACCTACTGTCACGGCATGCTCGTGCGTCCGCATTCTCCCGCGCGCCTGGATCGGCGTGTCGCGCACCCGCACGGAGACACGTCTGACTCCACCATGATGGTTACTGGCAGAATTGCCCACAACACGGCCATTTCCCTGACAGTATGCAAGCCAAGCTTGAGCGGAATTCCGTCAGAAAAACCATCCAAGGTTTTTCCGACGGAAAATCCGACCCTGTGTACGCGGCATTAGTGTAGCATTTGCATGATGGTGGGGCGTGAGGATAAGATCCTCCATTTTGTTGATTTCCTCCACTTTTTTCAACCACAGGCCTATGGGTGGAGATTGTGTGGATTTCCAGCATAAAGGAATGCACGCCTTGGCCGCGTTGAGGAGATGTCGAATTATTGATTTTTTTTATAAGTTTTGCTTGGATTGTTGGAGGCGTGGAGCAGAAAGAAGGCTGGATCGTCTGGGATGGGGTGCTCGGTAAACTTCTGGGTAGTGTGCTGGATTGTCTGCCAGAACTGTTCCAACTTAGGACAGGTCCAGAAGATGTGGAGAATTGTTCCCCGGTCCTCATGGCACCTCCAACAGCGGTCCAAGGAAGAGGGGAAGAACCTTTGTAGTTTTGCAGGAGTATTGTACCATCTGGTGACAATTTTAAAATTGGTCTCCTGTATCTTAGTACATATGGAGGATTTATAGGTGAAATGGAGAATATTTTGTCTGTGATGTGAGGTAAGGGTACTCTTTATATCCTTCTCCCATGTATTGAAGCATTGCAGTTGATAGCCATCTGGTGGCGTAATCAACAATAGGTAGGCGGCCGATAGGGCATGGGGCATGGTGCCCTCCTCCGAACAGTAAGTCTCGAAAGTGGTAAGGGTTTGGCAGAAACTGTCTGGGGGATAATGACTTGAGGAAATGGTTAATTTGGAGGGCCCTCCAATGGTCCAATCGAAACGAACCGTCTGGGTTTGGGAGTTTGGATAGAGACGGCCACTTACTATGAGAGAGGAAGTGGGATGCTTGGAAACAACCAGAGTTCCTAAAGACAGAAGAACGAAAGACAGGATCCTGATATCCGGGGGAGAATAATGGGTTTACAAGTATCGGGTAACGTGGGGAGTGGGCTGACGTTACAGAGGATCTAATCAAAAGGGACGAGCAAATCCACGTAGTTAGACCCACCAGAGGGTGGGTTTTCATAGCATGTGGCAGCGATTCGTGGCACCAAGGTGCTCTGTCTAGAGATATGGTGCACTGGGACTGTTCCAGGCAAGGCCACAATTTAGTAGTCTGATTCCAGTCGATGAGTCTGGTGAGATGGGTTGCCTGATGGTATTTACGTAAGTCTGGCACTGCTAGGCCTCCATGCAATTTGGGTTGTGAGAGTTGTCGTCTGTTCAGTCTCGGTCATTTATATGCCCAGATGAAGTCTGAGAACATAGCCCTTACCTGATCAATATATTTAGAGGGTATATGGATCGGCAGGACTTATAGGAGGTACAAGAATTTGGGGAGGATGCTCATCTTAAGGATATTGCACCTGCCGAACCATGAATGTAGGCCCACGTAGCACTTGTTAAGCAGTTCCCGAACGGTTTTCAGCAGTGGTGGGAAGTTCAGGGCAAATATTTGGGACAATTTAGGGGGAATGTATGTTCCTAGGTATTTCAGGGCTACTTTTGTCCACTCAAATTTAAAACTAGCCTGGAGGTGAGCGAGAAGGGGCTGTGTTATGCCTACACCCATTGCTTCGGGCTTGTTGAAGTTAATCTTTAAGTTTGACAAGGTTGCTTATATTTGAAATTCGTGGAGAAGATTTGGAAGCAAGATCGAAGGGTTTGTGAGCAAGAACATCATGTCATCCACGTACGCAGAGACCTTCTGCTGGGTATCCCCAAATATGTCTGGGTTTAAGCGTACAGTGCACAGAAACGGCTCCAGTGACAGGGTGAAGAGGAGCAGCAACAGGGCTTTGATAGGACACCGTTACCTCTGACTTGAGCCGAGGGATCAGAGTAAAGTGCATTAATCCAGTTGAACATGGTGCTGCTGAACCCTGCATATCTTAGGACAGAAGACATAAATTGCCAGTTCACCCTGTTAAAGGTCTTCTCTGCATCTGTACTCAGGAATAGGGATGAGCCGAACACCCCCCTGTTCGGTTCGCACCAGAACCTGCGAACAGACCTAAAGTTCGCGTGAACTTTAGAACCCTAATAAATACAATGGACTCGAACGTTCAAAACCAAAAGTGCTAATTATAAAAGCTAATATGCAAGTTATTGTCCTAAAAAGGGTTTGGGGACCCGGGTCCTGCCCCAGGGGACATGTATCAATGCAAAAAAAAGTTTTAAAAACTGCATTTTTTTCGGGAGAAGTAATTTTAATAATGCTTAAAGTCAAACAATAAAAGTGAAATATTCCTTTAAATTTCGTACCTGGGGGGGGGATATAGTATGCCTGTAAAGCAGCGCTTGTTTCCCTTGCTTAGAACTGTCCATGCAAAAAAAGTCATTTCTGAAGGAAAAAAAGTAATTAAAAGCACTTGCGGCTATAATGAATTGTCGGCTCTCGGCAATACAGAGAAAAGTCATTGATAAAAAAAAAAAAAATGCGTGGGGGTCCCCCCAAATTCAATTACCAGGCCCTTCAGCTCTGGTATGGATATTAAGGGGAACCCTGCGTCAAATAAAAAAAAAAATGACGTGGGGTTCCCCCCAAATATCCATACTAGACCCTACCTACATTGTACCCCTACCATTTCACGAAGAAAGTGTAAAAAAAAAAATGTAAAAAAAAAACCACACAGACACCTTGGAAAAGTCCTTTATTAAAAATAAAAAACCCATTCCAGCAATGTAATCCAGTGTCCTGCGGCGATCCGATGTCCAGCGCTGCAGTCTCCACTCCACACGAAACGTCATTGGCTGAGCGGACCTACACTGCGGAGGAAGTTCCCCATGACGTAGGCGGGGTCTGAGGTACGAGGGGGAGGGGGCGCCCTCGTATCTCAGGCCCCGCCTACGTCATTGGCTGAGCGGACCTGATGGGGAACTTCCTCCGCAGTGTAAAAAATGAATAGACCCGCCCCTTCTAACGTTCCCTATCAGGTCCGCTCAGCCAATGACATAGGTGATTACATCGCTGGAATGGGTTTTTTATTTTAAATTTTTTTATTTTTAATAAAGGACTTTTCCAAGGTGTCTGTGTTTTTTTTTTTACTTTTTTTTTTACACTTTCTTCGTGAAATGGTAGGGGTACAATGTACCCCTTACCAATTCACATGGGGGGGCGGGATCTGGGGGTCGCCTTTGTTAAAGGGGTCTTCCAGATTCCGATAAGCCCCCTGCATGCAGACCCCCACAACCACCGGGCAAGGGTTGTGGGGATGAGGCCCTTGTCCCCATCAACATGGGGACATCCTCCCCATGTTGAGGGCATGTGGCCTGGTACGGTTCAGGAGGGGGGGCACTCTCTCGTCCCCCCTCTTTTCCTGCGGCCTGCCAGGTTGCGTGCTCGGATAAAGGGTCTGGTATGGATTTTTGGGGGAACTCCACGCCATTTTTTTTTTATTTGACGCAGGGTTCCCCTTAATATCCATACCAGACCTGAAGGGCCTGGTAATTGAATTTGGGGGGACCCCCACGCATTTTTTTTATTTTTATCAATGACTTTTCTCTGTATTGCCGGGAGCCGACAATTCATCATAGCCGTGAGTGCTTTTAAATGACTTTTTTTCCTTCAGAAATGACACTTTGTGCAGGGACAGTTCTAAGCATAGGAAACAAGCTCTGCTTTACAGGCATACTATACACCCCCCCCCCCGGTACGAAATTTAAAGGAATATTTCACTTTTATTGTTTCACCTTAAGCATTATTAAAATCACTGCTCCCGAAAAACTTCAGTTTTTAAAACTTTTTTTTGCATTGATACATGTCCCCTTGGGGAGGACCCGGGTCCCCAAACACTTTTTATGACAATAACTTACATATAAGCCTTTAAAATTACTTTAGATTTCTCCCATAGACTTTTACAGGGTGCTTTTCGAATTTGCCGCAAACACCCCAAATTGTTCGCTGTTAGGCGAACGTGCGAACAGGCCATGTTCGAGTTGAACATGAGTTCGACTCGAACTCAAAGCTCATCCCTACCCAGGAACACACAGGGAGTACAATTCTTATTGACCACATGTAAGAGGTTCAGGGACTTTGATCGTGTTGTCCCTTGCCTCACGAGACGGTACAAATCCAACTTGATCCAAGTGGATCAAAGTTGGTAGATGTTGTTGAATTCTGGTGGCCAGGAGTTTTGTAAAAAAATTTTTAGTTCAGTGTTGACCAGGGATGAGCCGAACACCCCCCCTATTCGGTTCGCACCAGAACCTGCGAACAGACAGAATGTTCGTGTGAACTTTAGAACCCTATTAAATACAATGGACTCGAACGTTCGAAATCTAAAGTGCTAATTATAAAGGCTAATATGCAATTTATTGTCCTAAAAAGTGTTTGGGGACCCGGGTCCTGCCCCAGGGGACATGTATCAATGCAAAAAAAGGTTTAAAAAATAGATGTTTTTACGGGAGCGGTGATTTTAATAATGTTTAAAATAAAAAAATAAAAGTAAAATATTCCTTTAAATTTCGTACCTGGGGGGTGTGTATGATATGCATGTAAAGTTGCGAATGTTTCCCATGCTCAGAACTGTCCCTGCACAAAGTGTCATTTTTGAAGGAAAAAAAGTCATTTAAAACTCACTCGCGGCTATTAATGAATTGTCGGCTTTTATCAATACATAGAAAAGTCATTGATAAAAAAAAAAAAAAAAAAAAAAAAAAGCGTGGGGGTTCCCCCAAATTCAATTACTAGGCCCTTTAGGTCTGGAATGGATATTATGGGGAACCCCGCCGCAAATTTTAAAAAAAATGGCGTGGGGTTCCCCCTAAATATCCATACCAGGCCCTTGAGATCTGGCATGGATTTTAAGGGGAACTACACCCCAAATTTTAAAAAAAATGGCGTGGAGTCCCCCCAAAA
This sequence comes from Rana muscosa, assembly GCA_029206835.1. Classification (NCBI taxonomy): domain Eukaryota; kingdom Metazoa; phylum Chordata; class Amphibia; order Anura; family Ranidae; genus Rana; species Rana muscosa. The sequence continues at coordinate 1,261,501,378 of CM055122.1, forward strand.
ATCCATACCAGACCCTTATCCGAGCACGCAACCTGGCCGGCCGCAGGGGAAGAGGGGGGGACAAGAGAGCGGCCCCCCTCCCTCCTGAACCGTACCAGGCCACATGCCCTCAACATGGGGAGGATGTCCCCATGTTGATGGGGACAAGGGCCTCATCCCCACAACCCTTTCCCGTTGGTTGTGGGTGTCTGCGGGCGGGGGGCTTATCGGAATCTGGAAGACCCCTTTAACAAAGGAGACCCCCAGATCCCGGCCCCCCCTATGTGAATTTGTAAGGGGTACATTGTATCCCTACCATTTTACGAAGAAAGTGTCAAAAAATTTAAATAAAAACACACAAACACCTTGAAAAAGTCCTTTATTAAAAAATAAAAAAATAATAAAAAAACATTCCAGCGATGAAATCCAGTGTCCCGCGGCGATCCCGATGTCCAGCACTGTCCGTCATTGGTTGTGCCTGTGCGGACCTGATGGGGAACTTCCTCCGCTGTGTTTTAAATGTATAGACCCGCCCCTTCTAAAGATCCCCATCAGGTCCGCTCAGCGGACCAGATGCGGAACATGAGAAGGGGCCGGTCTATACATGTATTACACAGCGAACGAAGTTCCCCATCAGGTCCGCCCCCTCGGTATGTCCGACCCCGCCTACGTCATTGGCCTGAGCGGGGAACTTCCTTCGCTGTGTAATTTAAATTTACACAGTGAAGGAAGTTTCCCGTTCAGGCCAATGACGTAGGCGGGGTCTGACATACCGAGGGGGCGGACCTGATGGGGAACTTTGTTCGCTGTGTAAGACATGAATAGACCCGCCCCTTCTCTCGTTCCGCATCTGGTCCGCTGAGCGGACCTGATGGGGAACTTTAGAAGGGACAGGTCTATACATTTAAAACACAGCGGAGGAAGTTCCCCATCAGGTCCGCACAGGCACAACCAATGACGGACAGCGCTGGACATGAGGATCGCCACGGGACACTGGATTTCATCGCTGGAATGTTTTTTTTTTTTTATTATTTTTTTTTTTTAATAAAAGGACTTTTCCAAGGTGTGTGTGTTTTTATTTACATTTTTTGACACTTTCTTCGTGAAATGGTAGGGGTACAATGTACCCCTTACCAATTCACATAGGGGGGGGCCGGGATCTGGGGGTCCCCTTTGTTAAAGGGGTCTTCCAGATTCCGATAAGCCATCCGCCCGCAGACCCCCACAACCACCGGGCAAGGGTTGTGGGGATGAGGTCCTTGTCCCCATCAACATGGGGACATCCTCCCCATGTTTAAGGCATGTGGCCTGGTACGGTTCAGGAGGGAGGGGGGGGCGCTCTCTCTCTTCCCCTGCGGCCGGCCAGGTTGCGTGCTCGGATTAGGGTCTGGTATGGATTTTTGGGGGGACTCCACGCCATTTTTTTTAAAAATTTGGGGTGGAGTTCCCCTTAAAATCCATGCCAGATCTCAGGGGCCTGGTATGGATATTTAGGGGGAACCCCACGCCATTTTTTTTTAAATTTGTGGCGGGGTTCCCCTTAATATCCATTCCAGACCTAAAGGGCCTGGTAATTGAATTTGGGGGAACCCCCACGCTTTTTTTTTTTTTTATCAATTACTTTTCTATGTATTGATAAAAGTCGACAATTCATTATAGCTGCGAGTGAGTTTTAAATGACTTTTTTTCCTTCAAAAATTACACTTTGTGCAGGGACAGTTCTAAGCACGGGAAACATGCACCACTTTACATGCATATCATACACACCCCCCAGGTACGAAATTTAAAGGAATATTTCACTTTTATTGTTTCATTTTAAGCATTATTAAAATCACTGCTCCTAAAAAAACGGCAGTTTTTAAAACTTTTTTTTGCATTGATACATGTCCCCTGGGGCAGGACCCAGGTCCCCAAACACTTTTTAGGACAATAACTTGCATATTAGCCGTTATAATTAGCACTTTAGATTTCTCCCATAGACTTTTCGAATTTGGCGCGAACACCCCAAATTGTTCGTTGTTCGGCGAACGGGCGAACAGGCAATGTTCGAGTCGAACATGAGTTTGACTCGAACTCGAAGCTCATCCCTAGTGTTGACCAACAGAATCGGTCTGTAACTTCCGCAAGAGGTGGGGTCTTTGCCTTCCTTGGGGATCACTGCTATGTGTGCCGAAAGAGTGTCTCGGGGGAACGTTGTACCGGATCCTTAGGCATTGAAAAATTTGTGCATGAATTTACCAAGGTCTTATAGTATTGAATGGTAAAACCATCCGGGCCTGGAGCTTTTCCTAATCTAGTGGTACTTATCGCGCTTTGAATCTCATCTAGTGTGATAGGCTCATCCAGCAGTTTGCCTATTTCGGCCAATAATTTTGTCATTTGAGAGTTGGCTAAGTTATCCGCAACTTGGGTCTGTGGGGGAGAGTCTCTCTGAAGGTTATAAAGGGATGCATAGAACCCTTGAAATTACCTCGCTATGTGTTTGGGAAGGGAAACTTTCTGTCCTGAGGGTGACATTATGTGTGGTATGTAGTTCGCGAGCATCTTTTCTCTCAGGGATTTGGCCAGGAGTTTACCTCATTTATTGCCTGATTCATAGGATACTTTCCGGCACCCCAGATGATGTCTATTCAGACTAAACGTGTCGGGTCGAGCTCTGTTGGTGCCATTGCGCTGTGCTGATTGCCATTTGAATTCAAGCGCTTTTTTATATTTGGACATGTGAGTGTTCTTGATCCTTTACAATAAATTTTATATTCTAAGGATTTACACTATGATGAGTATCTCTGTCTTTTTTGGATATATCGTTTAAGTGTCATTTGGCAACACTGTTTACTTTGAGGTTTGCCATTGCTGATCTATCCAGTTATCATACGATCGAGTCCCATTGGGCGTACGCCTTATTGAGTCCACAGGTTCCGGTAAGCCTCTTCAAAATTGGTGGTGGATTCTTTCACACGTGATTTTTGTTGCTGGCACTTGGGACTCATATCCCCTCTTTTTCTCTGGATCACCCAGAAGAACATTTGCATTTCACTATATGGATTTATTGGACATTTTTTCGCACTTAGCTACCTGTTTTCAGATCATGTGTATGTTTATGTGATTTAACATGTTTTACATTGTTTTTATATATACAACGTATTTATTTAAGACACCTTTTAGTGTTGGGTACATTCACCAGATTGCACTGTAGCCATACAGGTTATTTTCACTTTATTCAGCGCTGCACATTTCTTCTTCAGACTACATTTTGGCCTAAATGTATGAAGAAAGATTATTTGTTTGCAAAATTTTATAATAGTAACTAAGAAAAAATAGGATTTTTTACTCACCGTAAAATCCTTTTCTCTGAGTCCATGGACCGACACAGCTTCTCTATTGACAAAGTGGGTATTATCCGTTAATTAGGAGTGACTAGGCAGAAAAACTTGTAAAAAGTGTTGCATCACACCTTCTACAGTACCGCCCAGGGGGCGGACCCTCTGGGTATACCCTCTCAGTCTGCACATCGCAGATCAGTTCGTCAAAAAGCAGTACAAACTTAAAAGGAGGGGTGGGTGCTGTGTCGGTCCATGGACTCAGAGAAAAGGATTTTACGGTGAGTAAAAAATCCTATTTACTCTTTCGTCCATGGACCGACACAGCTTCTCTATTGACAAAGTGGGACGTCCCAAAGCAGTGTCAGAGAAAAAACGAGGGGTGGTAACAGCATAAAAACAAACTTCACCCCAAAACACAAAACAGCACTCCTCCAACGGAGGAGTTGCAACTCTAAACAGCCGCCTGCAAAACCTTGCGGCCGAAAGAGGCATCCGAAGATGCAACTACATCAACTTTGTAGAATTTTGTGAAAGTGTGAGCGGACGACCAAGTCGCCGCTTTACATAGTTGGGAAACAGACGCTTGATGTCGGAAAGCCCAAGAGGCACCTATTGCCCTGGTCGAATGCGCCGTGACAGGAAAGGGGGGCGCCTGACCCTTTAAGGCGTAAGCCTGGATTACTATCTGTCGGATCCACCTAGAGATGGTGGCCGATGAGACTGCTTGGCCCTTCTTGGGACCAGCCACCGAAACAAACAGTGAGTCTGACTTCCGGAACAGGGAAGTAGCAGATATGTATACTCTCAAAGCTCGGACAACGTCCAAGGAATGCAACGCCCACTCCTTAGGATTCGACGGCTGAGGACACAAGGATGGAAGTACAATGTCTTCGTTGAGATGAAAAGCCGAAACGACTTTCGGAAGAAAGGAAGGCTGCGGCCGCAGCACCACCTTATCCTTGTGGAAAATCAAATAGGGAGCCTTGCAGGACAGGGCTGCCAGCTCAGAGACTCGTCTAACTGACGTAACAGCCACCAAAAAGACCACCTTCTGAGAAAGTGTCAACAGGGGAATATCTCTAATATTCTCAAACGGTGCCTTCTGAAGCACCGAGAGGACCAGGTTCAAGTCCCACGGAGGTAACGGGGGGCGGACCGGAGGGGCCACATGTCGAACCCCCTGCACAAATGTACTCACGAGAGAGTGAGTCGCCAGGGGTCGCTGAAAAAAGACAGCCAGGGCAGATATCTGTCCCTTAATCGTACTTAGGGCAAGCCTTTGGTCTACCCCATGCTGTAAAAACAGCAGGATTCTGGAAACCAAATAGGTACGCGGATGCCATTTCATTCCCCCACACATGGAGATGTAGGCCCTCCAAGTGCGGTGATAGACCTTCCTAGAGGACGGTTTCCGAGCACTTCTCATAGTAGAGATTACTGAGTCTGACAGGCCCCGATCTCTCAGTACCTGGTTCTCAACAGCCATGCCGTTAAAGCCAATGACTGTAAAGCAGGATGGAATATGGGACCTTGCGATAGCAGGTCCTTCCGTAGTGGTAGGCGCCAGGGGACGTCTGCTACCAGACGTACTAGATCGGCGTACCAAGGACGCTGAGGCCAATCTGGAGCGATTAGGATCATTGGAATTCCCTCTGCCTCCACTCTGCGGAGCAGAAGAGGAAGAAGCCTTAAGGGAGGGAAGGCATAGATTAGCCGATACTGACCCCACGATGCTACCAACGCGTCCGTTGCGTCTGCCCATGGGTCTCTTGACCGGGCCACAAACCTCAATACCTTCCGATTGAGTCGGGAAGCCAGAAGATCTACGTCTGGTGTGCCCCATCTTTGGCAGAGGAGTTGGAACACCTCCGGGTGTAAGGACCATTCTCCCTGGTCCAGCATCTGGCGGCTCAGGTAGTCCGCCTGCCAGTTTTCCACACCCGGAATGTACACGGCCGACAGTGCCGGTACGCTCCTCTCTGCCCACTTCAGGATGCGAGCGATCTCCGATGCTGCAGCTGAGCTTCTTGTTCCTCCTTGATGATTGACATATGCCACTGCTGTGGCATTGTCTGACTGGATCCTGACTGGACGCCCTTGCAGTCTCTGAGACCATTTGAAGAGGCACAGCTTGATCGCCCGGATCTCCAGGACATTGATCGGCAGGAGGGCTTCCTCTGGGGTCCAGCGACCTTGCGCCGACTGGACACCCCAGACTCCCCCCCAACCTGTAGTGATCCGTCGTGATCACTATCCAGTAAACCGGAAGAAATGACTTCCCGGCCATTAGAGCCGGTGCTGTCAGCCACCATACCAGGGATCTCCTGACTAGGTGGCTCACTCGGATTTGATAATCCAGAGATGAAGGGCATCTGTTCCATCTGGACAGAACTTCCTTCTGTAACACTCGAGTGTGGTATTGAGCATATGGGACCGCCTCGAAGGAGGCTACCATGAGGCCCAACACTCGCATGCAAAAACGGAGTGACGACCAATTCCTGGAAGTCAGCTGCCGTACTGCAGCCCGGAGGGTCTGCAACTTCTCCACAGGGAGGAATACCTTTGCCTCTGAGGAATCCAGAATCAACCCCAGGTACACTAGGCGTTGAGTGGGCACCAATACTGACTTTTGCGTGTTTAGTATCCAACCACAGTCTCGAAGAGTCTGACAGGTAATGGACACGCTTACCTCTAATTCTGAGCTTGAAGGGGCCTTCAGCAGAAGGTCGTCCAAGTAACCTGTGATAGCGATACCCCGCTGTCTTAGAAGTGCCAGAATCGGAGCGAGCACCTTGGTGAACGTCCTGGGTGCTGAGGCAAGGCCAAACGGGAGGGCCACAAACTGGTAGTGGTTCTTCCCGATAGCAAATTGCAGAAACCTCTGGTGTCTGGAATATATGGGGACATGCAGGTATGCGTCCTTGATGTCCAAGGAGGCCACAAAGTCCCCCGGATGGAGAGCCGTGACTACGGATCGAACCGACTCCATCCGAAATCTTTGTACCTTCACAAAGCAATTGAGGGCTCTGAGATCCAAGATTGGACGAACCCCCTCCTTCTTTGGCACAATGAACAGATTTGAGTAAAAACCCTGACCCCGTTCCTGTTCTGGAACTGGAATAACTACCCCGCGTTCCAGTAGACCCTGGACCGCCCCATACAGGGCCTCCCGACGGGTCGGTAGTAGCTGGAGATTGGAGGTGATGAATCTGTCTGGTGGACAAGAGAGAAATTCTATCTTGTAGCCTGAGGAGATTACTTCGCAAACCCACCTGTCGGAGACTAGAGCAGTCCACTGAGTCGCGAATTTGCGAAGACGTCCCCCCACCCGAGAGCTGGGTGGGGGCGGACCTTCATGTGGACGCAGATTTGTCCGCAGGCTTGTTGGGTCTGCAGGACCAAGGACGCTTTTGTCCTTGGGCAGGCGCTTTATCGGCCTGGGGTCTTTTCCCTGTCGCCTTAAGGGGGCGAAAAAAACGCTTACGTGCAGTAAAGGAGGGCCCTTGCCCTTGGCGTGGTCCCTTACCCTTGCTAGTTTGGGGAAGCAAAGTGCTTTTACCTCCTGTGGCATCCTTGATGATGTCATCCAGAGAAGCCCCAAAAAGTCTGTCGCCCTTAAAAGGCAGATCCAATAGGGCTTTCTTGGAAGTCTGGTCCGCAGACCAGCCCTTTAGCCAGATCAGGCGGCGTATTGCTACTGCATAAACCGAAGCTCTTGACAGCAGGGGAATAGTATCCATGTCTGACTCGCAGACAAACTTAAGGCCCTGGACCAACTGGTCGGCCAAAGTTATCTCATTAGGAGGAGCATCTCGCTCCTTTAACCCCTGGAGTAGCAATTTTGCCCATTCAGTAAGTGTCTGAGACACTAGGGCCCCCGCCAATGCCGGGCGTACTGCCGAGCCTACCACTGAGTATAGGTAGCGAGCAAGTGCTTCAGCCTTCTTATCCACAGGGTCCTTGAAAACAGGAGCCCCTTCTACTGGAATAGTGGTGGCTCTATTAAGTCTGGACACCGAAGGGTCCACTATAGGGGGAGAGGTCCATATCTTCAGAAAACTCTCCTCAAAGGGGTACCGTACTGCAAACCTCTTTGGGGCTGTAAAGACCCTCAGTGGGTTCTCCCATTCCTTGTATAAGAGTTTGTCAAAATAAGACACACAAGGGAACACCTTAGCAGTGCGGGCAGGTTTACGAAACCCAAAGGGGACTGGAGTATCTGCTACTTCTTCAGTCCTTTCCAACTTTAGCGTATCCCGCACTGCAGTAATAAGGTCAGATACCAAAGCCATCTCGCGTACTGACCTGGACTTGGAGTCCTCCTCACTGTCCGATCGGTCACGGTCTGCAGTCTCTGATGCATCAGAATCTGGGCCATGAGCCGTAGCTGGACCTGGTTCTGCATCAGAAATATCCCCAGAAGATTGCAGGGGACGGGGGCGTTTATTACCCCCTGTATTCCCGTGTGCTGCTTCCACCCTGGCAGCAAACGCCTCCAGGATTGCCGACATAGCGTCCATAGACACCTCAGGGACACCAGCTGCTAATACTGGTGTTTCAGGGGAGAAGAAGACATCTGGCTCAGATGCCATGCTGACCACACGCTGACACTCACAGGGCTCCAGGCAAGATATCAATAGGCCACCCTCCTGCGCTGCAGAGATGCTGGGTTACCCAGAGGACTCACCACCCTGGATAGGTACTGCTATGCTGCGCCTGTGATGCTGTCCCCTTGCTGCTGTGTCAGTCTGCTTCTTTTATCAGCACTTCCTGTGTGAATTTTCGCGCCAGTGTAATGCACCCTAGAGGCCGGAGGCTCTCGCAAAATGGTTGCCAAAAACGTCTGTATGGAAGATAATGTGGGCTCTAAGAAAATGGCCGCCGACAGAAGATAGAGGTCAGGCAGCCATAGCCCACAAAAAGATGGCCGCCGAACGGCAATATCTGCATACAGGGTGGACAAACATGGCCGCCGATCACCTGATAGGGGCCAGTGGGTGTGGCCGAACCACAGGAAGATGGCCTCCAGGCAGTTACAAGAGGCCAAACTTGGCATGGACCACCTCAAAATGGCCGCCGACAGCATGGAGACACAGAAACACAGGTAAGCAAAAATGACATTTCTTTTAAATGTTAGTTACAGCCAGCCCCGCTCCAGTGGGACCCCCTAGGTGACCCCCAGCACCCAGCAACCTTTAGCTAGAAGCCCAGGGAGGAGGGAAAGGCAGGGAGAGAGGGAAGAAAGGGGCCACAACCACTTACTTGATCTCTCCAGGAATGTCCAGCTAAATCACCCAGCCGAGGCAGGGGAGTTTTACTTACCTATCCTGCATGTATTCTGCTGGAAGACATTCCAAACATATCATCGTCCGCGCACGGAAGGTGACTGTTGGCCAGGCATGCTGTGATTGGACCCAGAAGGGACGATCATATGTATGCCCTGGAGCATGATGCTCACCGGACAGGCTGCTGCGACTCGGCCGTAAGGTCAGCCGAAGCTGAGCGGTCCGATGCAAGCCTTGGAGCGTAAGCTCACCGGCCAGGCTGCTGCGACTCGGCCGTAAGGTCAGCCGAAGCTAAGCGGTCCGATGCAGGCCCTGGAGCGTAGGCTCACCGGCCACCCGTGGAGCGACGGGCATGTCGTGGAAAACCCAGCGCGTAGCTAGGGTCTAGATGGAGGGGGGTGGTGCTGCGCTGTTTCTAATATTACATATAATTATAATGATAAAATAATAGTGCACAATGGCTAATAAATATCAATAAATAAACAGGTTGTGGAATATGAATAATAAATACAACTGATCAATTATAGTGATGTATAAATACTAGAACCATAAAATCAGTAATAAAAATATAAATATATATAAACTGTAAAAGTAAATAAATATATATAAATCAACCTGTGAATAAATACCAAGGTGAACGTTGCTGTGCAAATATGCTGTGACAATGTGTAAATGAAAAAGACGCCTGCAAATTGCAGTATAATAATAAGTGCACAAATGTGACTGCTAATAGGCAAAGTGCAGTACAGTGCTAAAGTGAAGCAGTAAAATAAAGAAAGGTAAAAATTGTCCAATAAGCAAAGGAACACAAATTGAACTCCAAAAGTTCATAGGAGAAGAACAATGGTAAGTGGTGCCCGTGCTGATCAATTTCTTATAGGTGACAATCCTGCAACTTCATATATGTAAGTGGTGCTGTGGTGATGGGGTGTGTGGATCTTCACTTCCGGTGTCACACACTAAGGTAATGGGTGGCCTCTTACCTTGCGGTAATGAGGTAACCGCTTTTGTATAATGGGGGTCAGTAAATCCTTTATCGCGATCCTGGCGTCCAATAGGTAAACCTTTGTAACAGAATGCTGCTGTTCCTCACATATGGAATAACCTATACTGGATCTTTAGGGGTTGCTTACATCTCCCAATGATGGCAGGGTTAGAAAGAGAAAATGGGGTCTCGATCGTGAAGTACGTTTAAAAAGGTGTGTATTTTATTGTTGCATAGGTAATACATATGTTGCTTACATGAACTCACATAAAACAATTTTAAGAAAAAAACTTATCCTAGACGAGCGGCGAGCTCGTGTGCCTCCGTCTGTCTGACTGCCTCTCCGTCCCTACGCGTGGCGTCACGGTCACGTGACTTCATCAGGGGATGATGGGAAGGCAATGCAATGGTCTTTAAATACTGTTTGTATTGAAATTGGTGCGGCGGCCATTTTCTCGGAGCCCAATGTTAATCTCCATTGGCGGCCATTTTCTTAAAGATTCTGTCTTAGTTATGGCGGCGGCCATCTTTTTGGTGGTTAAAAACAATAATAAGGAAGTAACGACTACAATACTTGCGCCGCCATTTTCCTTGTGATTTATTTGAAGATAGGTTTGCGGCCATGTTTATGAAGTCCTTGCAATGGTATATTACGATATCAGGTATCCCATACATAACACAGCAAGGACGTGACCGCATATATAATGAAAAGCTGTTTCAGAGTTGGGGGGGCATCTCATTCCAATTGTGTATCATCACAAATGGAAATATAATTAAAAATGATTGTAAATATATAAAACAATTGGTAAACCAGTATTAAATATATAAAATGGAAATAAATAAAATAATAATCTATTTAAAATACACAAGTCAGTGTATTAAAAAATATATATATATTTATGGATAATTTAAATACATGGATCTCCCGAGTAGATGTGGGGTAGGTACTGAATACCAATCCCCTAGGGCATGGATATGCAATTAGCGGACCTCCAGCTGTTGCAAAACTACAAGTCCCATCATGCCTCTGCGAGTCATGCTTGCTGCTGTCAGAGTCTCGCTATGCCTCATGGGACTTGTAGTTTGGCAACAGCTGAAGGTCCGCTAATTGCATATCCCTGCCCTAGGGTATACCAAAAAATTTTTTTTTATTATTTTGTTTATTTTTTTGTTTAGGTCTGGTGGACATCAGGCAGACGTTTGCGTTATAGGCTATGCAGGATGTGTTTATTCCTACCAGATACTATAAAAAAGATAAATATATTGGTAGAGATAGAGGTCTATAGGGTAAGTTAAAAATAAAACTATATATATATATATATAAACATACATCCTAAAATATATATAAACATATAAATAGAAGACAGTGTGAAGGGAAATTCTTATCCTGGTGTGTATGATGGAACATTTTAAAAGGAGCGGCATATGCCCTACTGTATAGATACATATATACCAGAATGTACTAAAAATCACTGAGAAAACAATTGAGGTCGAACTCAACATTGAGTCCTCTTGGCACAAAAGTATCCAAGGTGAATATCCATTTTGATTCTAATTGACTTAGTGCCCCCCCCCCCCCCCGCCAGTGTCTAGTATATGGCTCAATGCCCCAAAATTTGAGCTGTGAGGGGTCTTTATTGTGATATAATAAAAAATGTTTAGATACATTGTGTTTGTCGAAACCTTTTATTATATTTTGGACGTGCTCTTTGATACGGATCCTGAGAAGTCTTTTTGTGCGCCCTATATATTGCAGGCCGCAACTACACTCCAGGGCATACACCGCCCCTTCGGTGTTGCAGCATATAAAGTCTTTAACTTCATAGGTATCTCCCGTGCTGGTGGATGTGAAGTTAGTTTTCTTCTCATTTGGTCTCTTAGTTTTCTTGCATGCAAAACATTGTTTGCAAGGATAGAAGCCTTTCATTGTGAAGAAGGAGAATGGTTTGTTGGGTGGGTCTGGCACGTTCTTTACTATTTTATCCCGTATGGTTGGTGCCCTTTTGTAAATGAATCTGGGATTTCTTGGTAGTAAATCTTGTAGCTGTTTGTCTGCCAATAGTAAATGCCAATGCCTTTTAATAATTCTTTCAATCTTCTTGTGTTGTACGTTATAGTCAAGGATGATAGATGTCAATGGTTTTGTGGATGGTGGTTTATTTTTATCTCTGATCAGTTCATCCCGGTTCATCTCTGTCACTTCGACTATCTTCTCTTCTATAAATATATTACTATATCCTTTCTCGACAAATCTTTGACCCATAGCTTCGGCTTGTTCTTTGAACATGTCTAGGTTGGTGCAGTTTCTCCTTAGACGTACAAGTTGACCCTTGGGAACATTAAAGAGCCAATTCTTATGGTGACAGCTTTCTATCGGTAAATAGCTGTTCCTGTCAACGTTTTTAAAATGAGTCTGTGTTTTAAAACCAGAAATGTCCTGTGTGATATCGAGATCTAAAAATGTGACACTTGTTTCGCTGATCTCCCATGTAAGCTTGATATTTCTGTCATTTACATTCAGGGTTTCTAAAAATGATATAAGTAGATTAGGCTCTCCATTCCAAAGGATAAAAATATCATCAATATATTGTTTATATATGGTGAGTTCGGCTGGTTTATTTTTAAAAACGGTTTCTTTTTCCCACTGGGCCATAAAAATACCGGCCACACTAGGGGCAAACTTGGCCCCCATAGCTACGCCGGTTCGCTGATGGTAATAATTTTTGTTATGCCAGAAATAGTTATTTTTGAGGCAAAAGTCGAGACATTTGATGATGAACTTTCTTTGCATGCAAGGCAGTTTGGTATATGTCCTAAGTCCCCACTTAGCAGCTTCGCATGCTTGATGGTGGAGGATAATTGTATATAAGGAAGATACGTCCGCAGTGACCATAATCCATGGTCCTTCTTCTTTGGGAGTGTTCATTAATATTTGTATCATCTGTTTGGTATCTCTTAGGTATGCCTTTGTGTCTTGAACTACGGGTTGCAGGTAGTGGTCTATGTATTGGCCCATCCTGGCCGTGAGCGAATCTATCCCATTGACTATTGGTCTTGGCGGTGGATTTGTTTTGTCTTTATGTATCTTGGGAATTGTGTAAATGATAGGTGTACGCCAAGAATCGGGTACTAAATATCTGGCTTCTTTTTTATTCAAGATGTTCTTTTTTAGACCCAGATGGACCACCTGTTCTAAAGCTTTTCTGCATTTAAAGGCAGGGGTGCTGAGCAATTTATTGTATGTGTTGGTATCTTCCAACATTTCCTTCATGCTATTGTTGTATTGTTCTTTTGAAAGGATGACGATTGCTCCCCCTTTGTCAGCTGGTCTTATGACAAGGTCCTTCCTTTTTGTCAGTTTCTTAATACCACTCTTTATGTACTTCGGTTCCTCCTTCTTCTTTATTTTCAAGTCCTTAATTTCTTCCAGCACTACTCTTTTAAAAACATCAATGTATTTATTATTTTTAACTGGTGGGTTAAAAACTGATTTGTTTCTCAGCATACTGTGTGATATTCCATCTTCTCTCATTCCTGGTTTATTATATGTGATGGGGTTCCCAGCTATATATTTATTGATGTTTAATTTTCTTACGAATTTCTGTATGCCAATATAGGTCTGGAATTTATCTAAATTCTTTGTTGGTGCATATTTTAGACCTTTGTCCAATACACCTATTTCTTCATGAGTGAGAGTTTTGCCGCTTAGATTGAAAATTCCCTCTCCCTTTCTTCTCGTTTTCTTTTTGAGTCTCTTCCCGGATCTACATCCTTTCTTCTTTCTTGATTTCTCGATCCTCTCTGTCTGTCCGGTGGGTAATTCTCCCTGTCCCTGACAAAAAAAGACCTCTCGTAGTCTGGGCCATTATGTTGGCTCGTCTGTGGTCTTACGTATCTCTCTTCTTCATTATAATTTGCCAGTGGGGCATAGTAATTGTTGGTTCTGATCGGGCTTCGTTTGTTCTGTCGATTATTTCTTCCATATCCATAGTCTCTCGGTGGGCTTCTCCCTCTTGGTTCATTCTGTTCATATGGGGGAGCTCTATAATCTCTATTATAATGGGGTGGTTGTCTTGGGTCTCGATGATCTTGTGGGGGGCCCCTATATTCCCTTTGGTCATATGGGGGTCTGTACCAGTTGTTCCCATTGTGTGGTTTTTTGTTCTTCCAAAAGTAGGGTTTCTTCCACCCTTTGTATGGTGTTTTATCATTGTGTGGTGGTCTCCTATCTGGTTGCCTTGGTGTATGGTATTGTTGATTGCCCTGCCTCTCGTTATATGGTTGTTGTCTTGGTGTCCGTATTCCATTGTGGTCGTTTGGTCTACTATTTTGGACATTCGGTCTCTGCTGTTCATTATTATGTTGTGAATGGACCCTTACAATTTTTTCCGGTGTGGAGTATGTGGAAATTGGGTCCATTCGGCCGATTTGTTTTTGCCACTTAAACACCTCATCCGATTTGAAATCATTTATGTCTCTGATATATTTCTTGCTTTTTCTCTGCTGTACCTCTCTGTCCTTTTTTGTAAGATCTTTATTTAACTGTGTAGTGAGTGTTTTGTATTCGGTTGTATCCTTGTGTACTTCCAATTCTTCTTTTATTTCTGCAATGTTTTGTTCGATCTTCTTGGTCTTCCTATGTTTCCGTGCTAATAGAAATCTTATTAGCTCTAACCCTCGTTCGTTAAAAAACTTGAACCATTCATCGTTAGACTCTTGGTCAAGCAGTCCATCATTTGGAGGGATATCCCATCTTAGCCTTCTTGGGACAATACTTTCTTTTAGATAGGTTTCAAAAGTATTGACGTCCCACCATAGACTTATCTTTTTCTCCATATTGTGTCCTAGGCGTCTCATTAAACTTTCTAAATCTAAAGTTTTTTTCTGAGTGATGTTAGTGGTACTGAAAATTTCCTCTAAATTTACTTGTCTTGTCTCCAAAAAGGAGAAGACATCCATGGTTGCTGCAGGAATGGGTGGGATGTAAGTACGTGAAATCTATGGAGTGGGTATTCCTGCGCTACCAATCTGGAGGAGTGTAGGGGGGAATGAAACAAACAATCGCAAGCACCTAGCAGGTTAATCCTAACCTGATAAAGTAAAAGATCTAGATGGAGGGGGGTGGTGCTGCGCTGTTTCTAATATTACATATAATTATAATGATAAAATAATAGTGCACAATGGCTAATAAATATCAATAAATAAACAGGTTGTGGAATATGAATAATAAATACAACTGATCAATTATAGTGATGTATAAATACTAGAACCATAAAATCAGTAATAAAAAAATAAATATATATAAACTGTAAAAGTAAATAAATATATATAAATCAACCTGTGAATAAATACCAAGGTGAACGTTGCTGTGCAAATATGCTGTGACAATGTGTAAATGAAAAAGACGCCTGCAAATTGCAGTATAATAATAAGTGCACAAATGTGACTGCTAATAGGCAAAGTGCAGTACAGTGCTAAAGTGAAGCAGTAAAATAAAGAAAGGTAAAAATTGTCCAATAAGCAAAGGAACACAAATTGAACTCCAAAAGTTCATAGGAGAAGAACAATGGTAAGTGGTGCCCGTGCTGATCAATTTCTTATAGGTGACAATCCTGCAACTTCATATATGTAAGTGGTGCTGTGGTGATGGGGTGTGTGGATCTTCACTTCCGGTGTCACACACTAAGGTAATGGGTGGCCTCTTACCTTGCGGTAATGAGGTAACCGCTTTTGTATAATGGGGGTCAGTAAATCATTTATCGCGATCCTGGCGTCCAATAGGTAAACCTTTGTAACAGAATGCACCTGCTAGGTGCTTGCGATAGTTTCATTCACCCCTACACTCCTCCAGATTGGTAGCGCAGGAATACCCACTCCATAGATTTCACGTACTTACATCCCACCCATTCCTGCAGCAACCATGGATGTCTTCTCCTTTTTGGAGACAAGTAAATTTAGAGGAAATTTTCAGTACCACTAACATCACTCAGAAAAAAAACTTTAGATTTAGAAAGTTTAATGAGACGCCTAGGACACAATATGGAGAAAAAGATAAGTCTATGGTGGGACGTCAATACTTTTGAAACCTATCTAAAAGAAAGTATTGTCCCAAGAAGGCTAAGATGGGATATCCCTCCAAATGATGGACCGCTTGACCAAGAGTCTAACGATGAATGGTTCAAGTTTTTTAACGAACGAGGGTTAGAGCTAATAAGATTTCTATTAGCACGGAAACATAGGAAGACCAAGAAGATCGAACAAAACATCGCAGAAATAAAAGAAGAATTGGAAGTACACAAGGATACAACCGAATACAAAACACTCACTACACAGTTAAATAAAGATCTTACAAAAAAGGACAGAGAGGTACAGCAGAGAAAAAGCAAGAAATATATCAGAGACATAAATGATTTCAAATCGGATGAGGTGTTTAAGTGGCAAAAACAAATCGGCCGAATGGACCCAATTTCCACATACTCCACACCGGAAAAAATTGTAAGGGTCCATTCACAACATAATAATGAACAGCAGAGACCGAATGTCCAAAATAGTAGACCAAACGACCACAATGGAATACGGACACCAAGACAACAACCATATAACGAGAGGCAGGGCAATCAACAATACCATACACCAAGGCAACCAGATAGGAGACCACCACACAATGATAAAACACCATACAAAGGGTGGAAGAAACCCTACTTTTGGAAGAACAAAAAACCACACAATGGGAACAACTGGTACAGACCCCCATATGACCAAAGGGAATATAGGGGCCCCCCACAAGATCATCGAGACCCAAGACAACCACCCCATTATAATAGAGATTATAGAGCTCCCCCATATGAACAGAATGAACCAAGAGGGAGAAGCCCACCGAGAGACTATGGATATGGAAGAAATAATCGACAGAACAAACGAAGCCCGATCAGAACCAACAATTACTATGCCCCACTGGCAAATTATAATGAAGAAGAGAGATACGTAAGACCACAGACGAGCCAACATAATGGCCCAGACTACGAGAGGTCTTTTTTAGACAGGGACAGGGAGAATTACCCACCGGACGGACAGAGAGGATCGAGAAATCAAGAAAGAAGAAAGGATGTAGATCCGGGAAGAGACTCAAAAAGAAAACGAGAAGAAAGGGAGAGGGAATTTTCAATCTAAGCGGCAAAACTCTCACTCATGAAGAAATAGGTGTATTGGACAAAGGTCTAAAATATGCACCAACAAAGAATTTAGATAAATTCCAGACCTATATTGGCATACAGAAATTCGTAAGAAAATTAAACATCAATAAATATATAGCTGGGAACCCCATCACATATAATAAACCAGGAATGAGAGAAGATGGAATATCACACAGTATGCTGAGAAACAAATCAGTTTTTAACCCACCAGTTAAAAATAATAAATACATTGATGTTTTTAAAAGAGTAGTGCTGGAAGAAATTAAGGACTTGAAAATAAAGAAGAAGGAGGAACCGAAGTACATAAAGAGTGGTATTAAGAAACTGACAAAAAGGAAGGACCTTGTCATAAGACCAGCTGACAAAGGGGGAGCAATCGTCATCCTTTCAAAAGAACAATACAACAATAGCATGAAGGAAATGTTGGAAGATACCAACACATACAATAAATTGCTCAGCACCCCTGCCTTTAAATGCAGAAAAGCTTTAGAACAGGTGGTCCATCTGGGTCTAAAAAAGAACATCTTGAATAAAAAAGAAGCCAGATATTTAGTACCCGATTCTTGGCGTACACCTATCATTTACACAATTCCCAAGATACATAAAGACAAAACAAATCCACCGCCAAGACCAATAGTCAATGGGATAGATTCGCTCACGGCCAGGATGGGCCAATACATAGACCACTACCTGCAACCCGTAGTTCAAGACACAAAGGCATACCTAAGAGATACCAAACAGATGATACAAATATTAATGAACACTCCCAAAGAAGAAGGACCATGGATTATGGTCACTGCGGACGTATCTTCCTTATATACAATTATCCTCCACCATCAAGCATGCGAAGCTGCTAAGTGGGGACTTAGGACATATACCAAACTGCCTTGCATGCAAAGAAAGTTCATCATCAAATGTCTCGACTTTTGCCTCAAAAATAACTATTTCTGGCATAACAAAAATTATTACCATCAGCGAACCGGCGTAGCTATGGGGGCCAAGTTTGCCCCTAGTGTGGCCGGTATTTTTATGGCCCAGTGGGAAAAAGAAACCGTTTTTAAAAATAAACCAGCCGAACTCACCATATATAAACAATATATTGATGATATTTTTATCCTTTGGAATGGAGAGCCTAATCTACTTATATCATTTTTAGAAACCCTGAATGTAAATGACAGAAATATCAAGCTTACATGGGAGATCAGCGAAACAAGTGTCACATTTTTAGATCTCGATATCACACAGGACATTTCTGGTTTTAAAACACAGACTCATTTTAAAAACGTTGACAGGAACAGCTATTTACCGATAGAAAGCTGTCACCATAAGAATTGGCTCTTTAATGTTCCCAAGGGTCAACTTGTACGTCTAAGGAGAAACTGCACCAACCTAGACATGTTCAAAGAACAAGCCGAAGCTATGGGTCAAAGATTTGTCGAGAAAGGATATAGTAATATATTTATAGAAGAGAAGATAGTCGAAGTGACAGAGATGAACCGGGATGAACTGATCAGAGATAAAAATAAACCACCATCCACAAAACCATTGACATCTATCATCCTTGACTATAACGTACAACACAAGAAGATTGAAAGAATTATTAAAAGGCATTGGCATTTACTATTGGCAGACAAACAGCTACAAGATTCACTACCAAGAAATCCCAGATTCATTTACAAAAGGGCACCAACCATACGGGATAAAATAGTAAAGAACGTGCCAGACCCACCCAACAAACCATTCTCCTTCTTCACAATGAAAGGCTTCTATCCTTGCAAACGATGTTTTGCATGCAAGAAAACTAAGAGACCAAATGAGAAGAAAACTAACTTCACATCCACCAGCACGGGTGATACCTATGAAGTTAAAGACTTTATATGCTGCAACACCGAAGGGGCGGTGTATGCCCTGGAGTGTAGTTGCGGCCTGCAATATATAGGGCGCACAAAAAGACTTCTCAGGATCCGTATCAAAGAGCACGTCCAAAATATAATAAAAGGTTTCGACAAACACAATGTATCTAAATTTTTTTTATTATATCACAATAAAGACCCCTCACAGCTCAAATTTTGGGGCATTGAGCCATATACTAGACACTGGCGGGGGGGGGGGGGGCATAAGGTGAGGACACTAAGTCAATTAGAATCAAAATGGATATTCACCTTGGATACTTTTGTGCCAAGAGGACTCAATGTTGAGTTCGACCTCAATTGTTTTCTCAGTGATTTTTAGTACATTCTGGTATATACTGTATGTATCTATACAGTAGGGCATATGCCGCTCCTTTTAAAATTTTCCATCATACACACCAGGATAAGAATTTCCCTTCACACTGTCTTCTATTTATATGTTTATATATATTTTAGGATGTATGTTTATATATATATATATATATATAGTTTTATTTTTAACTTACCCTATAGACCTCTATCTCTACCAATATATTTATCTTTTTTATAGTATCTGGTAGGAATAAACACATCCTGCATAGCCTATAACGCAAACGTCTGCCTGATGTCCACCAGACCTAAACAAAAAATAAACAAAATAATTAATTTTATTTTTTTGGTATACCCTAGGGGATTGGTATTCAGTACCTACCCCACATCTACTCGGGAGATCCATGTATTTAAATTATCCATAAATATATATATATATTTTTTAATACACTGACTTGTGTATTTTAAATAGATTATTATTTTATTTATTTCCATTTTATATATTTAATACTGGTTTACCAATTGTTTTATATATTTACAATCATTTTTAATTATATTTCCATTTGTGATGATACACAATTGGAATGAGATGCCCCCCCAACTCTGAAACAGCTTTTCATTATATATGCGGTCACGTCCTTGCTGTGTTATGTATGGGATACCTGATATCGTAATATACCATTGCAAGGACTTCATAAACATGGCCGCAAACCTATCTTCAAATAAATCACAAGGAAAATGGCGGCGCAAGTATTGTAGTCGTTACTTCCTTATTATTGTTTTTAACCACCAAAAAGATGGCCGCCGCCATAACTAAGACAGGATCTTTAAGAAAATGGCCGCCAATGGAGATTAACATTGGGCTCTGAGAAAATGGCCGCCGCACCAATTTCAATACAAACAGTATTTAAAGACCATTGCATTGCCTTCCCATCATCCCCTGATGAAGTCACGTGACCGTGATGCCACGCGTAGGGACGGAGAGGCAGTCAGACAGACGGAGGCACACGAGCTCGCCGCTCGTCTAGGATAAGTTTTTTTCTTAAAATTGTTTTATGTGAGTTCATGTAAGCAACATATGTATTACCTATGCAACAATAAAATACACACCTTTTTAAACGTACTTCACGATCGAGACCCCATTTTCTCTTTCTAACCCTGCCATCATTGGGAGATGTAAGCAACCCCTAAAGATCCAGTATAGGTTATTCCATATGTGAGGAACAGCAGCATTCTGTTACAAAGGTTTACCTATTGGACGCCAGGATCGCGATAAAGGATTTACTGACCCCCATTATACAAAAGCGGTTACCTCATTACCGCAAGGTAAGAGGCCACCCATTACCTTAGTGTGTGACACCGGAAGTGAAGATCCACACACCCCATCACCACAGCACCACTTACATATATGAAGTTGCAGGATTGTCACCTATAAGAAATTGATCAGCACGGGCACCACTTACCATTGTTCTTCTCCTATGAACTTTTGGAGTTCAATTTGTGTTCCTTTGCTTATTGGACAATTTTTACCTTTCTTTATTTTACTGCTTCACTTTAGCACTGTACTGCACTTTGCCTATTAGCAGTCACATTTGTGCACTTATTATTATACTGCAATTTGCAGGCGTCTTTTTCATTTACACATTGTCACAGCATATTTGCACAGCAACGTTCACCTTGGTATTTATTCACAGGTTGATTTATATATATTTATTTACTTTTACAGTTTATATATATTTATATTTTTATTACTGATTTTATGGTTCTAGTATTTATACATCACTATAATTGATCAGTTGTATTTATTATTCATATTCCACAACCTGTTTATTTATTGATATTTATTAGCCATTGTGCACTATTATTTTATCATTATAATTATATGTAATATTAGAAACAGCGCAGCACCACCCCCCTCCATCTAGACCCTAGCTACGCGCTGGGTTTTCCACGACATGCCCGTCGCTCCACGGGTGGCCGGTGAGCCTACGCTCCAGGGCCTGCATCGGACCGCTTAGCTTCGGCTGACCTTACGGCCGAGTCGCAGCAGCCTGGCCGGTGAGCTTACGCTCCAAGGCTTGCATCGGACCGCTCAGCTTCGGCTGACCTTACGGCCGAGTCGCAGCAGCCTGTCCGGTGAGCATCATGCTCCAGGGCATACATATGATCGTCCCTTCTGGGTCCAATCACAGCATGCCTGGCCAACAGTCACCTTCCGTGCGCGGACGATGATCTGTTTGGAATGTTTTCCAGCAGAATACATGCAGGATAGGTAAGTAAAACTCCCCTGCCTCGGCTGGGTGATTTAGCTGGACATTCCTGGAGAGATCAAGTAAGTGGTTGTGGCCCCTTTCTTCCCTCTCTCCCTGCCTTTCCCTCCTCCCTGGGCTTCTAGCTAAAGGTTGCTGGGTGCTGGGGGTCACCTAGGGGGTCCCACTGGAGCGGGGCTGGCTGTAACTAACATTTAAAAGAAATGTCATTTTTGCTTACCTGTGTTTCTGTGTCTCCATGCTGTCGCTCGTCTAGGATAAGTTTTTTTCTTAAAATTGTTTTATGTGAGTTCATGTAAGCAACATATGTATTACCTATGCAACAATAAAATACACACCTTTTTAAACGTACTTCACGATCGAGACCCCATTTCTCTTTCTAACCCTGCCATCATTGGGAGATGTAAGCAACCCCTAAAGATCCAGTATAGGTTATTCCATATGTGAGGAACAGCAGCATTCTGTTACAAAGGTTTACCTATTGGACGCCAGGATCGCGATAAAGGATTTACTGACCCCCATTATACAAAAGCGGTTACCTCATTACTGCAAGGTAAGAGGCCACCCATTACCTTAGTGTGTGACACCGGAAGTGAAGATCCACACACCCCATCACCACAGCACCACTTACATATATGAAGTTGCAGGATTGTCACCTATAAGAAATTGATCAGCACGGGCACCACTTACCATTGTTCTTCTCCTATGAACTTTTGGAGTTCAATTTGTGTTCCTTTGCTTATTGGACAATTTTTACCTTTCTTTATTTTACTGCTTCACTTTAGCACTGTACTGCACTTTGCCTATTAGCAGTCACATTTGTGCACTTATTATTATACTGCAATTTGCAGGCGTCTTTTTCATTTACACATTGTCACAGCATATTTGCACAGCAACGTTCACCTTGGTATTTATTCACAGGTTGATTTATATATATTTTTCTTTCTCGTACATCACGGGACACAGAGCGACATAGTCATTACTATGTGGGTTATATAGATACCTTCAGGTGCTGGCACTGGCAACTTCCAAAACCGGAAGTACCCTCCCCTATATAAGCCCCTCCCATCCGGGAGTACCTCAGTTTTTTGCCAGTGTCTAAGGTGTTGGCCAAGAAGTAACATGTGTTTCACTGAGCTTGCGTACAGGTTCTTTTGGGCCTCAGTAAGCTATTCCGGATCCGACCAAAAAAGCTTCATAGCTAAACAGTCGGTACCCGGGCCTTGCAAGAGAAGAGCAAGGTTTTGCCTGTGATGCCTCTCTTAGGAGGGCTGGACCCTGGTATCCAGAGCTCTGGTCATACCCACGACCAAGATGTTTTCTGTGCAGGGTGCTATACAGGTCCAGGGGAGTGGAATCCTTGGGAACCCGGTCCCTGAAGGTTTGATTACAATGCCTGCTGTGATAGGTGAAGTTTGGGCTTCTGTGGACCAAACAGAGTCCTGCGGCGAGGAAAAGGTAAGTGGGGGCCCTCAGGAACTTGGTTCTATTGGGGGACCCCCAAGCCTATTTTGTCTTTCTGCCTGTTACCTAAGGTATTCCCGCTAAATATTCTGTGCATGCCTGTTACTACTGAGAAAATGTAAAAATTTTATAGTAGGCAAGAAAAAAAAAAAAAAAAAATGTGTAAGACCGCGGTACCTGTGTTAAACACTAGAGGCCGCTATGGTTCTTTTTTCTTGTAATGTGGATTTTTTTCTTCTGAAGTCAAATCCAGGCAGTTGGTAAGTTCTCTGCTGGGAAGCTGTCTCCTCTGCCCTGTTGCTGCGCTCATCCATTCCCGGGCCCTGCGGCAGGGACCCTGGCTCCCATCTAGCTCCTTGTTTTTTCAAAAAAGGCGCCGAAGGCGCACGTGCCCGCGCGCGTGCGCGTGTACGCGCCTCTCTATATAGAGGCGATCTGGAAAAAGGGGCGGAGCAGGTGGATGACACTCGGTGTGCGCCGCGGCGCTACTGCGCATGTGCGGGCGTCCAGCATGTTTAAAAACAATCAAGCTGGCTATTGAAGTGCACAAACAGAGCTAGCAACAGTAAAAAGGCACACAGAGGCGGTTGATGCAGGCATCCCCTAGAAAGGCACTTTAGTAGACACCAACTGATATATAGCAGCAATTGTGCTAGACTATTCGCAGTAAAAGGGGTGTATTACGGCTGGAATACCTCAGCTTTGGGCTTAGGAATATGCCGTCCAGAAGCTCCGGAACTAAATCTTCCAGGAAGCGAAAGGGGTCTCCATCGGGCTCTGAGGATCTTGGGCATGCTTCTGCTGCACCAGTCTCCCCTGAAAATTCAGAGGTTAGTGACCGTAGAGACCCTGCAGGAGTACCTGGTACTGTGGCTGTCCTCAGTTCACCTGCTCCTGTGTATGTAACAGAGGAGGTTTTTTCCTCAGCTCTGGGAGGATTAGAAGAGAGATTGTCAACATTAATCGCTGCCTCCCTGTCACAGGGAAAGCACGCCCGATCTCCGTCTCCTCCTTCAGAGTACCTGTTAGCGGAGCAACAGTCCCATACAGGGATCGACCTGCCTGAAGGGGATCAGGAGGAGGTTGATTCTGTTATAGAGGAATCAACAGTGGAGGAACCTTTCTCAGCATCTCAAGCTGAAAGATTATGGGTTCAGTCTTTGACTAACATGGTCCGATCAGCATTTAAAATGCACCTTGCGGAACCATCAACCACTACTGTCTCCTTGCTGGGGTCGCTAAAAGCTCCCCAGACTGTCTGTTCTTTTCCACTTCACCCTTTATTGGAAGGGCTCATGTACCAGGATTGGGAACATCCTGATAAAATATTTACTCCCCCCAAGAGATTTCCGGTGGTCTATCCCATGGAGGATAAGTTCATCAAAAAATGGAGGGTCCCTACAGTGGACGCAGCCATCTCTTGTGTGAATAAATCACTGACATGTCCAGTGGATAATGTCCAAATGTTCAAGGACCCAATAGATAAAAAATTGGAGTCCTTATTAAAATCTGCTTTTTCTACAGCAGGCTTGGTGACACAACCAGCAGTGGCAGCTATTGGGGTCTGCCAAGCAGTGAAGGTTAAGTTGAAACAAGTCTTAAGGGACTTGCCGGATCAGCAGGCCCTTGCCCTAGCTGATCTACCTAGAGCCTTATGCTTTGCGGTTGACGCCATAAAGGATTCAATCCATCAGGCCTCCCGCCTTACGCTGTCTGTAGTACATATGCGCAGGCTTCTATGGCTAAAAAACTGGTCTGCTGAAGCTCCCTGTAAAAAATTGCTGGTTAGCTTCCCATTTCATGGTGAACGCTTATTTGGGGAAGACCTGGACAAATATATCCAGAAAATTTCCAACGGTAAAAGTACACTCTTGCCGGTTAAAAACAGAGTTAGAGGTCCCTCTTTTAAGAGGCCTGCTTCTCCAGTCCCTGGGGCATCGGCTGTGAAACAGTTCCGATGGCCTCCTCGGTCAAATCCCGGGGGTAAAAATCAGGGACAATCGCAGGGTAATAAAAAACCCTGGGTCAGGAGAGGTACAAAACCTCCCCCAAAGTCAAATGCATGAAGGGTTGCCCCCACTCAATCGGGTGGGGGGAAGACTCCAGTTGTTCGCAGAGATCTGGCGGGACACGATCAGAGACAGATGGGTGCTCTCCGCAGTAAGTCTGGGATACAGATTGGAGTTAAAAGACTCTCCTCCTTCCCATTTTATGAGGTCAAACGTGCCAAGGGATCCCCAGAAGAGAGAGTCCCTCCTGTTGGCACTAGAACAACTATTGCTCCAAGGAGTAATTATGGGGGTTCCCCTGGAAGAATGGGGGTTCGGGTTTTACTCAAACCTCTTTACAGTCCCGAAGCCAAACGGGGACGTGAGGCCCATATTAAATCTAAAAGGGCTAAACAAATTCCTGCATATCAGGACTTTCCGGATGGAGTCGATCCGATCGGTGGCCACTGCCCTACAAGGGGAGGAATGGTTAGCCTCGATCGACATCAAAGATGCTTATTTGCACATTCCCATCTTTCCAGTCCACCAAAAATTTCTACGCTTTGCAGTAGAAGGGCGTCGATTTCAGTTCAGAGCCTTACCCTTCGGTCTGGCCACAGCACCACGAGTGTTCACAAAAATTCTGGCCCCATTATTGGCCAATCTAAGAACGCAAGGTGTAACGATAATGGCATATCTAGACGACTTGTTGCTGATAGACCACTCAGTGAAAAAACTAGAAGTGGTCGTTTACAAGACAATCAAGTATCTGGAATCTCACGGTTGGATTATCAACCGAGACAAGTCAGCCCTAAAACCAGTCAAAAGTCTGGAATACTTGGGGCTAAGGCTAGATTCAGGCCAGAGGAAAATATTCTTGCCTTGAAAAAAGGTGTTGTCTTTGAGAGTTTTGATCCACTTAGTGGGTACAAAAAGACAGCCGTCCATACGCCTGTGCATGAGGCTGCTGGGAAAAATGGTGGCATCATTCGAAGCAGTACCCTACGGTCAATTCCATTCAAGGAATTTGCAAAGGGCCATACTGTCAGCCTGGAACAAGAAAGTTCAGGCCCTAGACTTACCAATGTCCTTGTCCCCTTCCGTTCGCAAGAGCCTCCGTTGGTGGTTGGTTCCCCAGAATCTGGAAAAAGGGAAATCCTTCAGTCCGATTTCTTGGAAGGTGGTCACTACAGATGCCAGCCTTATAGGCTGGGGAGCAGTACTGGAGCAATGGTCTCTCCAGGGCAGATGGTCGGATGCGGAAAAGGCCCTGCCCATCAATCTCTTAGAGATACGAGCAGCCCGGTATGCCCTAGTAGCATGGACATCCAAACTCCAAGGGTCCCCTGTCAGAATTCAATCAGACAATGCCACGGCAGTGGCATATATCAATCATCAGGGTGGCACCAGGAGTCGTGCAGCCCAGAGGGAAGTAAATTGCATCCTGAAATGGGCAGAAAGATATGTCCCAGCCATATCCGCGGTATTCATTCCAGGAGTGGAGAATTGGAAGGCGGACTTTCTAAGTCGCCAACAATTATGCCCAGGGGAATGGTCCCTTCACCCCGAGGTTTTTCGGACAATATGTCAGCGGTGGGGAACACCGGATGTAGATCTGCTAGCATCCAGATTCAACGCAAAGGTGGACAGGTTTGTCTTTTGGACAAGGGATCCCCTAGCTTGCGGCTCGGATGCCCTAGTGTTCCCTTGGGATCAGTTCAAGCTGATATATGCATTCCCACCGCCACAATTGTTACCTCGATTACTCCGCAGAATCAGGGTAGAAAAGAAACCAGTGATTCTGGTGGCTCCAGCGTGGCCCCGAAGAGCATGGTACGCGGAGATTGTAAAAATGTCAGTGGGGAGTCCTTGGACTCTCCCACATCGTCCGGACCCGCTTTCGCAAGGACCGATATACCACCCTTCCTTACCAGCCCTAGGTTTGACGGCCTGGCTATTGAAGCCCACATTCTAAAAAAGAGAGGGCTCTCTAATCCTGTGGTATCTACCATGATCAATGCCAGGAAGCCGGTATCCAGGCAGATCTACTATAGAATCTGGAAGGCGTACATCACCTGGTGTGAGGCCAAGAAATGGCATCCACGTAAGTACGTAATAGGTAGGATTCTGGACTTCCTACAGTGGGCTGTAGATAGGAAGCTTGCCTTGAGTACTATCAAGGGTCAGATTTCGGCCTTGTCAATATTTTTTCAGAGGCCCTTGGCTTCGCATTCACTAGTCAAAGCCTTTATACAAGGAGTTATGCGTATTAGCCCTCCGGTTAATATTCCCATATGTCCATGGGACTTAACCCTGGTTCTGTCGGTTCTACAGAAACATCCATTTGAACCATTACAGCATATTTCCCTGGTTCTTCTCACCAGGAAATAGATTTTTCTAGTAGCCATTTGTTCGGCTAAAAGAGTGTCGGAATTAGCAGCTATGTCCTGTAAGGAGCCATATCTGGTTATCCATAAGGACAGAGTAGTGTTACGTCCTCATCCAGCCTTTCTTCCTAAGGTGGTATCGAGGTTTCATTTGAACCAAGATGTGGTTCTTCCTTAGTTTTTTCCCAAACCTAGTTCGGTAGAGGAAAAGTTATTACATTCTTTGGATGTAGTAAGAGCAGTTAAAGCTTATCTAAAAGCCACTGCTCAGATTCACAGAACGGATACTTTGTTTATTCTGCCGGAAGGCCCCAGAAAGGGTCAGGCAGCGTCAAAATCTACTTTAGCCAAGTGGATTCGACAGGTCATAATGCAAGCCTATGGCTTGAGAAGGAGACCGCCTCCGTTCAAAGTTAGAGCGCACTCCACGAGAGCAGTTGGAACTTCATGGGCAGTGCATCACCAGGCCTCCCTGGCTCAAATCTGTAAGGCCGCAACATGGTCTTCAGTACACACGTTTACTAGGTTCTACCAGGGGGACGTTAGAAGTCAGGAGGATGTCGCCTTTGGGCGCAGTGTGTTGCAGGCCGCAAAAGATCCTCATGTCTGATGGCGCTCAGCTTATGTATGGTGTATCCCCCCCCCTCATTGGGCATTGCTTTAGGACATCCCACATAGTAATGACTATGTCGCTCTGTGTCCCGTGATGTACGAGAAAGAAAATAGGATTTTTATAACAGCTTACCTGTAAAATCCTTTTCTTGGAGTACATCACGGGACACAGAGCTCCCACCCCTCTTTTGGGGACACTTATTGCTTTGCTACAAAACTGAGGTACTCCTGGATGGGAGGGGCTTATATAGGGGAGGGTACTTCCGGTTTTGGAAGTTGCCAGTGCCAGCACCTGAAGGTATCTATATAACCCACATAGTAATGACTATGTCGCTCTGTGTCCCGTGATGTACTCCAAGAAAAGGATTTTACAGGTAAGCTGTTATAAAAATCCTATTATTTACTTTTACAGTTTATATATATTTATATTTTTATTACTGATTTTATGGTTCTAGTATTTATACATCACTATAATTGATCAGTTGTATTTATTATTCATATTCCACAACCTGTTTATTTATTGATATTTATTAGCCATTGTGCACTATTATTTTATCATTATAATTATATGTAATATTAGAAACAGCGCAGCACCACCCCCCTCCATCTAGATCTTTTACTTTATCAGGTTAGGATTAACCTGCTAGGTGCTTGCGATAGTTTCATTCACCCCTACACTCCTCCAGATTGGTAGCGCAGGAATACCCACTCCATAGATTTCGCGTAGCTAGGGTTGGCACACGCTCGATGGCCGAAACTGGGGAGACTACAAGGATCGAGGATCCAGCCTGTCACCCAGTCGGCAGTTGATCGAAGATCGCAGGAAACAACAAATGTAGCAAAAAAAAGATATATATATATATATCTTTTTTCCCCGGACCAATGGGCCAGAAGGGAGCCATGTCCTACTCCTTGCTAGACAGAAAAAACTGATCTGCGATGTGCAGACTGAGAGGGTATACCCAGAGGGTCCGCCCCCTGGGCGGTACTGTAGAAGGTGTGATGCAACACTTTTTACAAGTTTTTCTGCCTAGTCACTCCTAATTAACGGATATTACCCACTTTGTCAATAGAGAAGCTGTGTCGGTCCATGGACGAAAGAGTAATGTGTTTTTTTTTCAAAATGTTCAGTATTTTTTACATTTATATAGCAAAAAATAAAAACCCAGTGGTGATTAAATATGACCAAAAGAAAGCTCTATTTGTGTGAAAAAATGTATATCAATTAATTTTGGGTACAGTGTTGCATGACTGCACCATTTCCAGTTAAAGGAGCACACTGCTGAACAGCATAAAATGCCCTGGTCATGAAGGGGGTAATACCTTTCGATGGTTAATTGGTTAATGTGCACTGGAGACAGACGGCTGCACTGTCGGTGATCAGACTGTGAATGCACTGTAAAATGATGGTCAAAGCACTGATCCTAGCAAACACAGATTGGCTCTTATTCTCCTTACTCTCGGTGTCTGTGTGAGGACAGTCGATCAACAAACTGTGCTTTGTGTTTAGATTTTGTGATGGCTGTGATTGGACACAGCTATCATGTGGGTACAAAGGCCAATCAGAGGGCCCTTATCCAGATCGGTGATGCGCTGTGTCCAAGGGACGCAGGCATCACAAGATAGTGCTGTTGCACTGCCTCAAATGTGGAGGGCACATAGGCACGTCCTCCCAGATCTGCTTGTCATGCCTGTCCGTCTATTTGCAGTAGCCAGGCAGGAAGTGGTAAAGATTAAAGAAATTAGGTAGACTATGACATTTCTTTCCAGGGTAGTTTGCGTTTACTGTATAAAAGTGTTATGAGTAAAGATTAGATAGCCAATAGCATTTTCTTCCTGAGAGAGGTCTGCCAATGAAGTCTGTGGAAGACCATAGACAAGTTTATTAAAAAAAGTTTTGTCAGACATAGATTATAAAACATCTAAAAGGTATTTTATAATTACCGTATTTTTCGCTCTATAAGACGCACCTGACCATAAGACGCACCTAGGTTTTAGAGGAGAAAGACAAGAAAAATAAATATTCTGAACCAAAATGGTGTATTAAAATATTTAATAAAATGTAACAGATTATTATACCACTCTGTATATGTGTGTTCCACAAACAGAGCATTGTGGTTATTTGCTATATTTTCTTGTGGAGGGAGATAAGGGGTTAACCTCCAGGGCATGGTGTGAAGTTTGCTCACCTGTAATGACATGTTAATCTGAGCCTGCGCTTGCTGCTTGAGCCGAGTAGGAAGGCTCTGGAGGTCCAGCAGCTGGTGGTGCATTGTGACTCCTGCCGCCATTTTGGTGAAGCCCGCGCTGCATGGTCGGGCAGAAAGCCGATACTTTTTTTAACCGGCGGCGGGTCTTGGCAGCGTCTCCGCATGTCTGGACAGTCAGCAGGGTATGAGGAAGCCAGGAGGCTAGATGGATCACTGCTGGAGAGGTCTTGGGCTGTGATGTTGAAACCGATTCCCTGGTGCAGAGTGGATCTATGCGGCCATACTGCTCGGCAGTCGCCATGGCCAGCACGGTATTGTAATACGGCGATGGGGGGCGGACTTCTGGTCAGTATTCGCTCCATAAGACACAGAGACATTTTCCCCAATTTTTTTGGGGGGGAAAAAGTGCGTCTTATGGAGCGAAAAATACAGTATAATTTTTAGAGCGCTGCATTTTCTTTACATGTATGGTAGAGTGGGGCTGATTTACCAAACGTTTGCGCCATGAGTATTGGCGCATCTGCGTGCGCAATGGCTGTTTTGGTATTTACAAAACATTAGCGCCGGTATCGCAGCCCTATTTCCCATTTACTATAGTGTTCTCTGCGCCCGGGAGGAGGCGCTCAGTGCGCTACTATGGACCTGGCACAGGGCATGTTAAAATCTAAATATAAAGAAGTTGGAAGTGAGAATATAATGGGGGTGATGTGGGGTGATGTGAGGAAGTGTAGTGACACCTGCCCAAATAACTAATATGCCCAAAATAGAGTGGGAAAGTAACTTTTTCAAAACCAGCCCGCTGCGCCGGCAAGTACGATTCGAGCTGCGGGAGTTTTTTTTTAGCTCAGCGCAGAAATTTCAATGCTTTAAATGCGCCGGGACACTGAGCCGGCAAAATCTTAGTAAATGTCAAGTCACCTTAGTCAATTTGCATAAGTTGAACAGGCGCAGCTCTGAAATTGCCAGTGCGCCAGCAAAATTACATTTCTAAAGGAAAAAAAACCCATTTAAAAGCAGCCGCAGCTGTAATGAATTGTCGGCTCCCGGCAATATAGAGAAAAGTCTTTGAAAGTCTTTGCTAACCAAAAAAAAAAAGCGTGGGGGTCCCCCCCAAATTCCATAACCAGGCCCTTCAGGTCTGGAATGGATATTAAGGGGAACCCCGCTGCAAATTTTAAAAAAAATGACGTGCGGGTTCCCCCCAAATATTCAAACCAGACCCTTCAGATCTGGCATGGATTTTAAGGGGAACTCCACCCCAAATTTTATAAAAAAATGGCGTGGAGTTCCCCCAAAAATCCACACCAGACCCTTATCCGAGCACATAACCTGGCCGGCCGCATGGGAAGAGGGGGGGACGAGAGAGTGGCCCCCCTCCCTCCTGAACCGTACCAGGCCACATGCCCTCAACATGGGGAGGATGTCCCCATGTTGATGGGGACAAGGGCCTCATCCCCACAACCCTTGCCCGGTGGTTGTGGGGGTCTGCGGGCGGGGGGGCTTATCGGAATCTGGAAGACCCCTTTAACAAAGGGGACCCCCAGATCCCGCCCCCCCTGTGTGAAATGGTAATGGGGTACAAATGTACCCCTACCATTTCACAAGGAAAGTGTCAAAAATGTAAAAAATGACAAGAGCTGGTTTTTGACAATTCCTTTATTAATGTCTTTTCTATTCTTCCATCTTCTTCTTCTTCCATCTTCTTCCATCTTCTTCTTTTCTCCATTCGGGTTTCTTCCTCCATCTTCCTCTTCATCTTCATCTTCTTCTTCCTTCGGTGTTCTTGTCCAGCATCTTGCTCCGGCGTCTTCCCTTCTTCTTTCTTCTCCGGCCGCTCCGTTTGAATTGGAGGGTCCCGCTGTGCGACGCTTCAGTTCTCCACTAGGTCCGCTTACACCCGGTGGCTCCGCCTCCCTCTGTCACCACGGGGAAAGTCCCCGTGAAATCCATGTGCATCAGAGGGGGGCGGGGTCACCGGGTGTAAGCGGACCCAGAGGCGAACTGAAGCGTTGCACAGCGGGAACCTCCAATTCAAACGGAGCGGCCGGAGAAGAAAGAAGAAGGGAAGACGCCGGAGCAAGATGCGGACGAGAAGACCGAAAGAAGAAGGAAGATGAAGATGAAGATAAAGATGAAGAGGAAGATGAAGATGAAGAGGAAGAAACCCGAATGGAGAAAATAAGAAGATGGAAGAAGAAGATGGAAGAAGATGGAAGAAAAGAAAAGACATTAATAAAGGAATTGTCAAAAACCGGCTCTTGTCATTTTTTACATTTTTGACACTTTCCTTGTGAAATGGTAGGGGTACATTTGTAAGGGGGGGCTGGGATCTGGGGGTCCCCTTTGTTAAAGGGGTCTTCCAGATTTCGATAAGCCCCCCGCCCGCAGACCCCCACAACCACCGGGCAAGGGTTGTGGGGATGAGGCCCTTGTCCCCATCAACATAGGGACATCCTCCCCATGTTGAGGGCATGTGGCCTGGTACGGTTCAGGAGGGAGGGGGGCGCTCTCATCCCCCCCTCTTCCCCTGCGGCCGGCCAGGTTATGTGCTCGGATAAGGGTCTGGTGTGAATTTTTAGGGGGACTCCACGACATTTTTTTTTTCAATTTGGGGTGGAGTTCCCCTTAAAATCCATGCCAGATCTAAAGGGCCTGGTTTGGATATTTTGGGGGAACCCCACGTCATTTTTTTTTTAAATTTGCAGCGGGGTTCCCCTTAATATCCATTCCAGACCTGAAGGGCCTGGTTATGGAATTTGGGGGAACCCCCACGCATTTTTTTTTTTGGTTAGCAAAGACTTTCAATGACTTTTATCTGTATTGACAGGAACCAGCAATTCATTACAGCCGCAAGGACTTTTAAATGACTATTATTTTACTTTAGAAATGTCATTTTGCTCTCCAACTGTTATAAACATGGAAAACATGCGCTACTTTACAGGCATACTATAGATATCCCCCGGGGATGATATTTAGGGCCAGTTCACACCGGATGCAGTGCAGTGCGTTTTTTTGATGCCTGAAAAACGCAAAGAAAGTTGATCACATTAATGCCAATGGTATAGTTCACACCACTGCAGTCCGTTCCAGTGCATTTCAGAAAGCCAAAAAATAATTGGTCATGCTGCATTTTTTAGGTACAAAACTGTACTGGACCCCAGTAAAACACATCAAAAACGCAACGGAAGGTACCAAAAATGCACTGGAATGCACCGCAACGCACCTAAATGCACCAAAGACGCACTGCAACACACTTGTCCTAAGTGAAAAGAGGGGGAAAAAACACTGGACTGCATCAAAAACGCCTCAAAAATGCACTGGAATGTGTCAAAAACGCGCATGCAGAAAAGCACCTGGAACGCACCCAGACTGCGTTTCTATAGTGTGAACTAGGGCCAGTTCACACCATAGAAACGCAATCCGGATGCGTTCCAGGTGCTTTTCTGCATGCACGTTTTTCATGCGTTCCAGTGCATTTTTGGTAAGTTTTTGATGCAGTCCAGTGCTTTTTTTTCACCCCTCTTTTTTATTAACCATAGATAAGGACAAGTGTGTTCCAGTGCGTTTTTGGTGCATTTATGTGTGTTCCTGTGTGTTTATGATGCGTTTTTTTTTTTGTAAATTCTTTATTTAAGAAAAAAGGACATGCGGATATACAGAGAGCACACTGATGCGGATCAAAAAACAGCAAACATTCCCCACCACCTCATGAGTAGATCTTACAGTAGAGATATAGCGCCCGTTGTCAGAGGGGGGGATCACAACAAGTGTCAGGCTTACAGGAGCTCTCCGCCCCCCGCCCCCCGCATGGCCGTATTTTTGTGGCAAAAGCCGATTTAGATAAAAATAGAAACGTCAAGCCCGTTAGAAACAGGCTTGCACAGGCCAACACTCTAGTGTTGGTAATACAGAAAAAGCAGGGAAAGTAAGAGAAAAGAAAGCAAGGAGTGCAAGAATACAAGAGGGGGAGGGGAGGGATGGGGAAAAAAAAGAAAAAAAAAACACCCGGGGGGTGGGGGGGGGGAGCGGTGGGAACAGGGTGCCTCCAGCCACAGCCACCCCACCTGGGGAGCAGTCAAATTCGATCCTCTCAGGTGGATCGAGCCATTAGGAGCCCGCATTCCTCCGAGAAGTAAAATTCGTGCCAGAAGTACCATGTTTTGGAAAATTTCTCACTTAGGCCTCTTTCCGTTGCTACCAAGTCCTCCATGTCATGGATATCCTTCACTCTGCCCAACCAGCCCGCCACCGATGGGGGCTGAGTCTGCTTCCAATTCAGCGGGATGCATCCCTTTGCCGCATTGATCAGAAGCGGCAATATGGACTTTCTATAGCCCTTAGTTGGGATATTGTGGTGGTGCAGAAGGAAGAGCTCAGGTGACAACGGCAACTCCCTGTCCGTAAACTTTTGGACGATGCGGTGTACCTCAGACCAAAATGATTGTAAGATGCGGCATGACCAAAAGACGTGGAGGAGCGTACCAACCTCCTCCCCGCACCTCCAGCACATATCCGTGCTCTGAGGGAACATTTTGTGTATCTTTTCCGGAGTGTAGTACCAACGGGACAGAAGTTTATATTCCATCTCCTGGTGCCTTGCACTGATAGAAGTTGTTTGAGCGAAGAGAAGGATTCGGTCAACCTGTTTCCCCGTAAGTTGTAGGCCCAGCTCCCGTTCCCACTTGGTAACATAAGGCGGCCTAAAGTCCGGAGGGGGAGAAACTAGGATTTGGTATATCAGGGATATTGCATGTCTCAACGGGGACAGGTCCAGGCATAGCAACTCAAAAGGTGTCAGCTGCCGCCCATAAGTATTCGGAGAAGGCAAAGTGTGGATGTAGTGGGACAGCTGGACTTTTTGCCAAAATGAGAGCCCAGTCAGGGCAGGGTCCTCTAGGATTTGTCGTCGAGTATGCCATTGGTCGTTTGTGAGAAAGTGTCGCACTTGAGACCTGTCCACCGGTTTCAACGCCAGGAAGCTAGGGTCGTTGAGACCCGGACTGAAAGCCGGGTTGCCCACAATTGGGGTGAGCGGGGACGGGAGCGGTGCGATCGAATGATCACGGAAGGCCTTCCAAGCTGTCCTTATCGTCACCCCTACTGTAGGGTGATCAGAAATCTCCTTTGGCAAGGGAGGTTGGCACCAGGGCAACGAGTCCAAGTGGGCCCCAGACAAGGATCGTTCAATCTGCACTCACTGTTTCAGAAGGCCGTGACGGCACCAATCCAAGGCACGCGTTAAATGACATGCCATGTGACAGAGAGTAACGTCCGGTAGGGCTACCCCACCCTTCAACTTTGGCAGCCGGAGAATTCTCTGCGCTAACCGCGGGGGCTTCTGGGCCCACACAAACCGAATTAGCGTTCTGTTAACCGCTCTCAGGAAGGACGCTGGCACCCGTATGGGTAATGCCTGAAAGTGGTATAACAGTCTAGGTAAGACATTCATCTTCACAATGCTGCAACGGCCAAACCAGGAAAACAGGCCATGCTGCCACTCTTGCAGGTCTTTTTTTACGGCCACCAAAAGGGGAGGAAAGTTGAGGGGGAAAATCTCTTCCGTCCTGCTGGGTAACAAGATACCCAGATATTTGATATGGGACATAGCCCATTTGAAAGGAAAATCAACCCGGAGCAAGTCAGTTAAGGGAGGAGGTAAGGCGACCCCAAGTGCCTCCGATTTCTGGTAGTTAATGCGAAACATTGACACCTCCTCGTATAGCTTCAGTTCCTTGAGCAAGTTCGGAGTGGACACAAGGGGGTTGGTCAGAAAGAAGAGCAGATCGTCTGCGAAAGCCGCGATCTTGGGGGACAGGGTGGCGTCCAGGCGTGGTCCCGTAATGTCCGGGTTGTCTCTGATGATACGCAGGAAAGGTTCTAGCGTGAGAATGAATATCAGGGGCGACAAAGGGCACCCCTGTCTCGTCCCATTCGCAATCTGAAATGGTGAAGAAAGGTGGCCATTCACCTTGACCTGGGCCGATGGGCAGGAATAGATTGCCAACATCCAATTCATCATGCGTTCCTGCAGGCCAACCCAGCGGAGAGTTTCAAACAGGAAAGGCCAGCTCACCCTGTCGAACGCCTTTTCGGCGTCCGTCGAGAGGAGCAGCATAGGGGTTTTACGCGTCCTTGCAGCGTGGATCATGTTGATTGCCTTAGTCGCGTTGTCACGCGCCTCTCTAGTAGGAACAAAACCGACCTGGTCGGAATGGATTAGTTGTGGCATTAAGTCAATCAAACGCATGGAAAGCGCTTTCGTGAATATCTTGAGATCCACATTGAGCAGCGAGATCGGTCTATAGTTTTGGCATCGTAGTGGATCTTTTCCCTCCTTCGGGATAACGGCAATGTGTGCTCTCAAGGCGTCCGCCGGGAGGGGCGTCCCCTCCCCTGTAGCATTATACGCAGAGAGAAAATGCGGAAGCAGTACTTCTCCAAAAGTCCTGTAATAGAGAAGGGAATATCCGTCCGGTCCCGGCGCCTTCCCCAAATGCATGCGCGACATCGCCACAGTCACCTCCTCCACTGAAAGAGGCCTGTCAAGCTCGGTCAGGTCCTCCTCCGAAATCCGGGGGAGACCAGATCTCCTCAAATAGTCCCCGATCTTCCTCCCTTCAGTCGACAGACCCTCCACAGATGTTGGACTAGGGAGATTATACAAAGTAGTATAGTACTCCCGGAACATTTTCGCGATACCTTCCGTGGTGTGAACCCTGTTTTGAGAGTCACTGATCAATTCAGGAATGAATGTACGAGCCCTCTGAGCTCTCAGAGCCCTCGCCAGCATCCTACCACATTTGTTGCTATGCTCGTAAAAAGAACGGCGGCACTTCGAGATCACTGCTTTGGCTCTAAACAGGGCCAAGGAGCGCAGCTGGTTTCGCAGGGCTGTCAACTCAAGAAGGATCTGGGAAGCGAGGGATTGTTTATGAGCCGATTCCAAGACCCTGATTTTATCTAAAATGTCCACAATTTGTTTCGCTCTCTCCTTCTTGATGCGTGATCCCATTCTGATCAAGAGGCCACGAATGTAACTTTTATGGGCTTCCCATACCATTGTCGGGGCCACCTCTGAGTCAGCATTCGTGGCGAAGTACTGTCTCAGTTCTCTAGAGACCTCCTCCTCCTCTGCGGGGCAAAGCAAATCAATGTCTATAAAGACTGGGGCATGGTCCGAAAAGGTAATAGAACCAATCGAGGCTGAGGAAACCCTGGACAGAATCGCCTGAGGCACCATGAACATATCAATTCTGGTATACGAGTCGTGGGGGTGCGAATAGAACGTGAAGTCTTTGTGGCTTGGATGAAGGATACGCCATACATCCACCAAGTGGAGAGCATGAAAGTTCTTCTTAAGGCGCTTAAGTGAGGCGTAAGAGACTTGGGAGACACCCCTAGATGAGTCCAGGATCGGGTCCATGACAAAGTTCATGTCTCCACCCATAATCACCATCCCTCCAGCAAAGCCAACCAATTTGGTCATAATTGGCTTCAGGAAGGCAATCTGGTTGGCATTTGGGAGGTATAGATTGACCAAAGTCACCAGGGACCTCCCAAGCGTCCCCCTCACAAATAAAGCTCTCCCCTCTGCATCCCCCCACTGGTCCTTCAGTTGCCATGGGGTATCACCCCGAATCAAGATACTCACCCCTTTTGACTTAGAATCAGAGGAGCAACCGTGGTACACTGTCGGGAAAAAGCGGTCATGTAGTCTTGGCAGCTTATCAGCACGGAAATGTGTCTCCTGCAGGAAGCACACATGGGCCTTCATATGTTTTAGATTGGTTAGCACCATGGAGCGTTTCTCAGGGGTATTCAGCCCCTTCACATTTATAGAAACGAGACGAACAGGCTCTGTTTTACCCGTGGGCATGACTGCGGCCAGAAGAGGCAGGCACAAAAAAAAAAAAAGGGGGGGGGAGGAGGGAGGCTAGGAGGGAAAGGACAGAAGAGGAGAGAACAAAGAAACCTAGTACGCCTCAAGCATAAGGGAGACCTAGTCTCAGTGCACCCCAGTAACCCTAGAGCAGGAGTCACTTGACGGGTGCGACCCTATGTGGGGAAAGTGTTTGAACACAACAGGGGTCGGAGGCTCCCTAACCCGACCCACCTCAGATGCTACAGAGAGCCGGATGGTTCTCAGGACAAAGTGGCCTGATGAGGATGGCCCAGCAGCCCGGCAACGCCGGCCCCGGCCCCGGCCCCCAACATGGGGCGCCCGAGCCCCGGCGCAGCCCGTCCCCAGGCCAAGCCCCAACCAGGACAAAACAGTAGCACAGTAACCCATCACATGGCTCTAATACATGAAATGAACATTTAAACATTTTAGTACAAAACAAAGAACAAAACCCAAGTAATTATAACCAGAAGGCCCAGCAAGAGAACATATAAAATGGCGACATATGAACCAAAAAGGGGGCCAAGGGGAAGACGCACATACTGGTACCGAAAGCTAGGCTTTGGTGCCCCCTCACGCTCAGGACGGGGGAGGCTCAACCAGAAGAGCGGGGACCGCAAGATCAAAACGGCGTAGGAGGGGGGTCCCCCCAAGGAGGAACCCCCCACCGCAGCCCCAGCATGGGTCCCACCCCGGACCCCAAAACCCACCCCCCTGGCCCCCCTAAAATCGATAAAGAAGCAGGCCGCCGTAGTAGACCCACCCGGCGCACGGGCCAGGGAAGCCACCAGAGTATACAGGGGGAACAGGCGCCCGCTCCTTCAGGTGGCGTATCCCGGATCTGTCAAGGGGGCAGCCCACGGCACCAAGGATGGAGACAGTGGGTAAAGCCAAAATCCGGGGGACAGAGGAGGAAGAGGAAGGTATACAGGGGGGAAGGGGAGGGGAAGATAGAGGAAGGGGGAAGAGGGGGAGAAAGAGGAGGAGGGGGGGGAAGAAGGAGGGAGAGGGGGAAGGTGAGGGAGGGGGAAAGGGGAGGGGAGGAGGAGAGGGGGGAAGGGGGTAAGGGAGGAGGGGGGGAGAGAGGGGGAGAGAGGGAGGGAAAGAGGGGGGGAGAGAAGAGGGGGAGAGGGGGGTGAGGAGGGGGAGAGAGGGAGGGGGGAGAGGGGGAGAGGGGGGAGAGGAGAGGGGGAGGGGGGAGAGAGGGGGGAGGAGGAGGAGAGAGTATGGGAGGGAATGAGGAGGGGGGAAGGGAGTGAGGAGGGGGGAGGGGGGAAACGAGGAAGGGGGGGGAGACGAGGAAGGGGGGGAGGGAACACACATCAGTAGGCAGCATCCCCATATCCACAACGCCCGACCACAGAGCACCCCACCCATCCACCCCCAGCCCAGGCATTGCAAACGGCACAATATGACAGCTCTCCCCTCCCCCCCCACACCCAACCACCCCTAAAGTCCGGACCCCCCCCCCAAAAAAAAAAAAAA
This sequence comes from Rana muscosa, assembly GCA_029206835.1. Classification (NCBI taxonomy): domain Eukaryota; kingdom Metazoa; phylum Chordata; class Amphibia; order Anura; family Ranidae; genus Rana; species Rana muscosa. The sequence goes on from CM055122.1 coordinate 1,261,540,678, forward strand.
AACACTATATAAAAACACCTGCCATCCAATCAAGCGACAGTCTATGGCTCCCTTTTATAGCTTGTCCTCAGGTGGGCTCCGAGAGCGGGGCACAAAACAAAAGTCAGCAGGTGGGGGTGAGAGGGGGACGGCTGCGGGGCGGCCTTACCGAAGAGCGGCTCACAGTCACACATAGCCTGGAGGGTGAGAGGGAGAGCCGGGGGAAGATGTCTCTGCCGGGATGGGGTAAAACAGTCACTGAGGCTTGGCCGTGAGCAGCAACCACCAGGAGGGGGGGGGAGGGCAAACCTGATCAGGCGACTCCCGCCAGAGCGGGGGTGATCCCATAGGGCCAACCCGACCAAGAGCAGCATACACCCGGGAGGGGGGGGGGAGGGGGAACGGCACAGGGCAGCTGTCCAAAGAGCGGGACCAAAAAGTCCATAGCATGAACTTGTAAAGAAATAAAATAAAAAAAATCAGTTCACAGTGTGTGCCACCCCGTAACAGAAAAACTCACAGTAGCAGGACTGGCCGGTCAGGCTTCGTTATCCTGGGCTCTAGCCGGCAGCTGATCGCCTCCCCTTCGCCTGGTGGAGCGGCGCGGCAGACCCGGTCTCGGTGCCCTGGGAGCTTGACGAGGATCTCTAGCTGAGAGCGGCTTCAGACAATCAGCCAGGTGGAAGGGTTCCATGCCCAGAAAAGGAACAAGTCTGGGAGATCTGCATGGCGCCTCAGCGTGAAGGAATTTCCCCCCTTCCTGAGCGATAGCTGGAGTGGAAAACCCCATCTATATGGCACCGCAGCTCGCCGCAGCCGCTCCAGAAGGGGTTTCAACATAGCCCGTCTTTGTAGTGTTGCTCTGGACACATCTGAGTAGATCGACAGCTCCGCTCCATCAAAGTCGATCCGGTCCTTGGTCCATGCCACCCTGAGAACTTGCTCCTTGTGTGCGTAGCGGTGCAGGCGGCAAATGACATCTCTAGGGCGGTCAGGATCCTGCGGCTTCGGCCCCAGTGTGCGGTGGACTCTATCGAACTCCAAGGCGGCTGGAGCCTCCGGGCCTAGAAGCTGCCGGAAGATAGCCAGGATAGTGTCCAGTAGATTCTCCGGACCCGTTGCCTCTGGCAACCCCCGAACCCGGAGGTTGTTGCGGCGGCTCCTGTTTTCCTGGTCCTCGGCCTGGAGCTGCACCTCAGCCAGCCTGTCTAGGAAGGCCTCCTGGCCTTTTTCTAATTGGGTGACCCGGAGCTCCAAAGCGCTCCTCTCCACCTCTCCCTGTCCGACTCGTTCGTCAAGTGCGTGAACCTCAGAGCGAAGCCCCTGGAAATCACGGCGGTGCTGCTCCTCCATTCTTGCCATGAGGCCCTCCATGTAGGCCTTAGTTGGAAGCGCCTGTAGCAGGGACCTGATGTCCGCGTCCGTCTGCGAGGATCCTGCAGATGCCATAGAGCCACCCTGACTGTCATGAGAAGGCACCAGGAGGGAGGGCAGCCCCTCCAACGAGCGCGGGACACCTCGCTGTGAGGCAGCCATGGATGTGGAGGGTAAGTCACCCTGTCCTCTCTCGCCACGTGGTGCCGCAGGGGAGATTGCTGTCGGAGCCGGGGATGTAAGATATCTTCTGATCAATGCTTCTGGGTTAGCAGATTTTGATCCCCTGGTCTTCCTCCGTCTCTTGTATGTCATTTCAGGCTTGGTTTTGCTAGCCAAATGTCCATTTCAGCCATAGATTGCAGGTCGGGAGTCGGGAGCTCAAACAGAAAGCCACCTCACTCCGCCATGTCCAAGCCACGCCCCCCTTTATGATGCGTTCCAGTACAGTCCAGTGCAGGTAAAATGCAGCATGTTCTACTTTTTTGGTGGAACTGGAACAAACACTGCCATTTAGAACCATATAACCAACTTTCCATGCATTTTGGATGCATAAAAAACGCAATGCACTGCATGTGGTGTGAAATGGCCCTTAAGCAATTTGGCATATTTAAAGGCACTTCTCCTTGTTTTGTTTTTGGTGTTTTCCAAATTGGTGACATTGATATATGTCCCTTAGGGTGGGACCTGGGCCCCCATTTTAAGGCCAATAACTAGAAGATAAGCCAGCCAAGTGGGGACTAGCAAAATTAACAAGTCAGTTCCCATAGACTGCAATGGTATTTGTTGGTGGGGGGGAGGGGTGATTGTCCCATCTCTAATTTTGTAGCATGCTGGATGATGTGCTTAATTTTGGACGGGGGGAGGGGGGGTTATTTTTTGCTAGCTGCATTGGTGTTGTTCTGCACATGCCCAGCCAGTTATTTTTTTTTGCCGTGCTTTTTGTGTGTGAACAGCGCTTGGATATTTCTGGGCATGCTCAGAGAGTGTTTTTATGGGTTAGAAATTGAAGGACATCCTTAACAGGTGTACCCACTTTGAATTTCAGTCTCTACATTGGGAGAACTTGCATTTTGGGTGTTTCATGGACTGTGCATGTGTTTTCAATTGCCTCATTAGCACACAAACATATGTTATATAAAGCTCACAGAGCATTCGGTCGCTTGCCTTGAGAAGAGGCAAGTGTGTGTGTGGGGGGTAAAATGTACATGTTGGTGTCCTTATCGAGTTTGTAACACATGTATTTTATTTGTTACAGTATGTCTTTGCAAAACAAGTGATTGGTTAACTTATGTGGATTGTATATTTTTGGTGTGGGGGAGATATGTTCCCCTGAAATAATTCTGATGTTGTTAATGTGTGTTGTTTGTTCACTTTGATTTAATTGTCTGCTGCATTTTTTTGGCCAAAAATTGCTCAAGATGTTGAGTCTGTAACTGTTTCAAATTGACCATGTTTTTTATTTTGCCTTCCCTTTTGTTTTGTTGAACAATAAAATTAGATGGAAAGTTTTGATGTTTGTTTTGTGTTTTCTTTGCAACAAATGTGACAGCTGATTGGCATGTCAAAACAAAACTGGTGTGATTTGTCTAATCTGGTGCCTTCATAGTAGTATATGCATGGATTGTATTGTGTGCTGCCATGGAGCGTCACCAGGAAATGAAATACAGAGCTGTAAGTATTCAATTTTCCTTTTTTACTGCAGTGGTTCTCAGCCTCAGTCCTAAAGTACCCCCAACAGGACATGTTTTGTGAATTTAGCTTATCGAGAATTGCTGTCCAAAAATCAAAACCATTGACTGTGATTTAAAGCACATGTGCAAGATGAAGGAAAACCTGCAAACATGGCCTGTTGGGGGTACTTGAGAAGCACTGATTTAGAGCACTGCACTTAAAAATAGCTCACGGCCATACAATTCTAATTGTGGGCATTTTGAGGGAAACAAAAAAAGTGTAAGAACCCCTGCGTGTGTTTTTTTTTTTTAGATATTTTTTTTTGTAGTTTGGCCTTTGTCTCCTTTTTCTTAACATTGGCTTCACTTCCTGTCACACAGCTAAACAGGAAGTGAAGGTAAAACCCTACCAATGGCTTTTCTTGGGGACACACAGATCAATCTAACTAGTGTCCCCATTAAGCAAATTGCACTCTAGCACTTTGTTGTGTACACCCCAAATCATTGGGTAGTTTGGGGTTTAGTAAAGACAAATCCACTCTGCAGTAAAAGTGTAGCTGCTGAAAATCTGAGGGAAAGTACTGGTGATTGGATGTTACAATCATGTAAAAGCAAAGATGTTTTTTTTTGGGCTTGCATGTCCCCCTCAGATATACAGCAAGTGCACTTGTAGTGCAAAGTAGATTTGCCTTTAGTAAATAAACCCCACAGTCCAAACTACCTAATAATAATTTGTTGTATACCCCGCAATATGCTCGAGTGCAATGTGCATAATGGGGAAAGTATTTAGACTGACCTGTGTGTCCCCAAGGAAAGACATTGTTAGGGATTTTCCCTCACTTCCTGTGTGGCTATGTGACAGGAAGTGAATTATTTGGAAGGATAAAGTGTCCAAATTACTTAGTTTAACTTTTCAAAGACTCATTCCTAAGTTGAATTGTGATGCATGTCAATGGCCCATTTTGACCCTCTTTAATCACTTGAGATTAGCGCTATAACTGATCGATGGCCACAGCATGGTCCTCAATTGCCGGGAGTCCGTCAATAAACGTCCTCCCCTTTGTGCGCGCTGTGGTCAGAGTCACTGAGACTCGGGTGATGACAGATCCGAGTAAGGGGCCGATCCCTGCCCTTTACCATGTGATCAGCTGTCAGCAAATGACAGCCGATCACGTGATGTAAACAAAAGCTGGGTAATGGTTTTTGTTTTCTCCTTGTGCTGACAGCGTGAGCATAAAAAAAAGGCAATCACCGGCTTATGTGCAAGGGACATGGGGCCCGAAGAGGAAGAGGCAATTCTGCATCATCTGTGACAATTAGTAGCCCCTGCCAGTGCCACCTATCAATGCCCACCACTGGTGCCAATCAGTGGCACCTAGCAGTGCTGCCAGTGCCTATCAGTGCCCATCACTGCCAACTATCATTGCCACCTAGCAGTGCCATTTCTCACTGCCCACCAGTGCCAAATAGCAATGCCACCTCTCAGTGCCCACCCTTGCCACCTTATCGGTGCCCATCAGTGCAGTCTCATCAGTGTACATCAATGAAGAAGAAAAATTACCTTTTTTAAAAATATTAACCAGTTTCCTACCGCCCACCGTCAAATGACATCCTTGGCTTTGGGCGGTGACATCTGAATGATGCCTGCAGTTGCAGGCATCATTCAGATATTCTTTTCAGCCGGCGATTCTGTGCACAATAAAAACGATCATAGTGGCAGTTCCGCCGCTTGATCGTTCTTATAGGTGGGGGGAGGGGACATTTCCCCCCCCCCTCTTGCCGCCATCCGGTGCTTCTCCGGGCTCTCCCGTGCCATCTGGGGCTCGGAGAACGATTTGGAGATGACTGGTGACCAGATGGTCATCAATCATCTCTATGACCGTCGGAGGCGCGGGCACGACGTTATGACATCATGCCGTGTTCCCGTATGTTAACCAAGCCGTGATCTTGGCTGTCAGCATGAGATTGGTGATTTTTTTGGAACAATATCATGCTTTCCAGCCTGGAGGAGAGAAGCGGGGTCTTATTGACCCTGCATCTCTCCATAAAGAGGACCTGTCACACACATTCCTATTACAAGGGATGTTTACATTCCTTGTAATAGGAATAAAAGAGATCCCAAAAAATTAAAAAAAATTAAAAAAGAATAAGAAATACAAAAAAGTAAAAAAAATAAAAATAAATAAATAAAGAAAAAACGCCCATGTCCCCGGTAGCTCGCGCTCAGAAGCGAACACACACGTAAGTCCCGCCCACATATGTAAACGCCGTTCAAACCACACATGTGAGTTATTGTTGCGTGCGTTAGAACGAGTGCAGCAATTCTAGCACTAGACCTCCTCTGTAATGCCAAAATGGTAACGTATAAAAAAAATTTAAGCATCGCCTAGGGAGATTTTTAGTTACTGAAGTTTGGTGTCATGCCATGTGTGTGCGCAATTTTAAAGCGTGACGTGTTAGGTATCTATTTACTCAGCATAACAACATCTTTCACATTATACCAAAAAATTGGCCGTAACTTTACTGTTTTGTAATATTTTTAGCAAACAAAAGGCGTTTGAAAATTTATTGCACAAATACCGAGCGAGATAAAAATTTGCAATGACCGCCATCTTATTCCCTAGGGTGTCTGCTCCAAAAAAATATATAATGTTTGGTGTTTTGAAGTAATTTTATAGCCATAAATTTATGATTTTTACATGAAGGAGAGAAGTGCCAGAATAGGCCCAGTGCTGAAGTGGGTAAAATATCCATTTTTTTTTTTTTAAACTCGGTCTTTTGTATTTATAGAAAAAACATAAAAATAAAACACAAAGGTGATCAAATAGCACCAAAAGCAAGCTCTATTTGTGTGCCAACAAATAAAACATTTTCATTGGGTTACAGTGTTGTATGAGCGCGCAATTGTCATTAAAAGTGCATCAGCGCTGAAATGTGAAACTTGGTCTGGGCAGTGCGCAAGTGGTTAATATAAGGCTACATGCACACGGACGTTTTTCCAACCGCTTGTTTGAGCGTGTTTCTTGCAGCTTAAAAACATCTCTCCATGTTAGCCTATGGCCTCATGGCCACCATGGCGTTTTGGAGCTGTAAATGGCATAGGCGTTTTTAGGCCCCATGTAGACGGGACGCTGGTGCAAAGTCTTCTGAACTAAGGTTGAAAGTGGCGTTTAGAAAGGCGCGCTTTGTGGCGTTTGCATGCCGTGTTTTACCACATTTGCATGTATATGATAAGGAGCCGCCCTAAGCTCCAAAAACAGTATTATTTACGATTTTAGCTATTTAGTGAGACCAGAGTGATATGAGCAGCTGAGAGCAGCAGTGTAGTTGTATTTAGCGTGTCACTTGCCACATCACTTGCCACAAGTTGTGGATTGTCCACTTGCCACGTCAGCTGCCCCAAGTTGTGGATTGTCCACAATGCAATGGAAGCAATTTCATATATATATATATATATATATATATATATATATATAATGGTTTTTCCTCATTTGCCATAAATTTGGAGTTTATTTGGACACATACACTGACCCCCCCTTACAGGATACATACACTGACCCCCCTTACAGGACCTTTAAAAACGCTTCTAAACTAAAATGCGGCTAAACGCTGGTACCGCGTCTGAAACGTGGAAATCTTTGGCGTCTGAAGGCATTTTGAGGGTTTGTGAAAAACGATTTTAAACGCAACTGCAGATTTTTTTTGCCAGGACAAAAACAGTGTTTTGGATGTAATAGAATTCAATGGACCCGCATCCAAAAACGCAAGTACCACAATTTTGCAGCGATTTTTTGTTTGACCTATTTATAGCTGGTTGTTAAAGGAAATGTAAAAAAAAACAAAACGGTTCAAAAAACAAAACCAAAAAAAAAACAGCGTGGGGTCCCCCCCAGGTCCATACCAGGCCCTTGGGTCTAGTATGGATTCAAAGGGGACCCCCCAAAAAAAATGAAAAAAAAAACGGCGTGGGGGTCCCCCCAGGTCCATACCAGGCCCTTGGGTCTAGTATGAATTTAAAGGGGACCCCCAAAAAAAAATGGTGTGGGGGGTCCCCCCAGAATCCATACCAAGCCCTTCAGGTCTGGCATGTATTTTAAGGGGAACCCTGCGCCAAAAACAAAAAAAAAATTGCGTGGGGTCCCTTTAGAATACACACCAGACCCTTTATCCGAGCACTCAACCTGGCAGGCCGCAGGGGAAAAGGGGGGGACGAGAGAGCGGCCCCCCCTCCCTCCTGAACCGTACCAGGCCACGTGCCCTCAACATGGGGGGTTTGGTGCTTCGGGGCAGGGGGGCAACCTGCGGCCCTCCCCACCCCAAAGCACCCTGCCCCCATGTTGATGGGGACAAGGGCCTCTTCCCGACAACCCTGGCCGTTGGTTGTCGGGGTCTGCAGGCGGGGGGCTTATCGGAATCCGGGAGCCCCCTTTAATAAGGGGGACCCCAGATACCTGCCCCCCACCCTATGTGAATGAGTATAGGGTACATCGTACCCCTACCCATTCACCTGGTGGCAAAATAAGTCAATAAAAAAAGACAACACAGGTTTGAAAAGTAATTTATTGGGCAGCTCCGGGGGTCTTTCTGCCGGGCCCCCGCTATCTTCTGCTAGCTCTTTTGCTAGCGGGGGTCCCCGGCTTCCTCGTCATCTTCTTCCGACTTCTGGGGTCTTTCTGCCGGGCCCCCGCTATCTTCTGCTTGCTCTTTTGCTAGCGGGGGTCCCGGGCTTCCTCGCTGTCTTCTTCCGACTTCGGGGGTCTTTCTGCCGGGCCCCCGCTATCTTCTGCTAGCTCTTTTGCTAGCGGGGGTCCCGGGCTTCCTCGCCGTCTTCTTCCGACTTCGGGGGTCTCTTGTTCTGTTCTCCGGTTCTTCTCCCGCTCTCCGACGCCTTCTCCTCGATCTCCGGTTCTTTCTGCCGGACGCCCCGCTATCTTGTGCCAGCTCTTTTGCTAGCGGGGCCGGTCTTCTACGTCGCCTTCTTCCTTCTTCTCTTCGCCCGATGTTGACTCGTCGCTCTCCACCACCGCAATGATCTGTCCGAGCAGCGGTGCCACTTTTATTGGCATGGGCGTGGTCACCGGATGATGCCACCGCTGACCCCGCCCCCGTATGATGTCACAGTCCCGGGGAATGATGGGACTGTGACGTGAAACGGGGGCGGGGTCAGCGTTGGCATCATCCGGTGACCACGCCCCTTGCCAATAAAAGTGCCGCCGCTGCTTGGACAGATCATTGCGGCGGTGGAGAGCGACGAGTCAACATCGGGCGAAGAGAAGAAGGAAGAAGGCGACGTAGAAGACCGGCCCCCGCTAGCAAAAGAGCTGGCACAAGATAACGGGGCGTCCGGCAGAAAGAACCGGAGATCGAGGAGAAGGCGTCTGAGAGCGGGAGAAGAACCGGAGAACAGAACAAGAGACCCCCGAAGTCGGAAGAAGACGGCGAGGAAGCCCGGGACCCCCGCTAGCAAAAGAGCTAGCAGAAAGACCCCCGGAGCTGCCCAATAAATTACTTTTCAAACCTGTGTTGTCATTTTTTATTGACTTATTTTGCCACCAGGTGAATGGGTAGGGGTACGATGTACCCCATACTCATTCACATAGGGTGGGGGGCCGGCATCTGGGGGCCCCCTTTTTAAAGGGGGCGCCCTGATTCCGAAAAGCCCCCCGCCCGCATACCCCGACAACCAACGGCCAGGGATGTCGGGGAGAGGCCCTTGTCCCCATCAACATGGGGGCAGGGTGCTTTGGGGTGGGGGGCCGCAGGTCGCCCCCCTGCCCCGAAGCACCAAACCCCCCATGTTGAGGGCATGTGGCCTGGTACGGTTCAGGAAGGAGGGGGGCCGCTCTCGTCCCCCCCCCCTTTTCCCCTGCGGCCTGCCAGGTTGCGTGCTCGGATAAGGGTATGGTTTGGATTTTGGGGGGACCCCCACGCCGTTTTTCGGCTTGAGGGGTTCACCTTAAAATCCAGACCAGACCTAAGGGTCTGGTTTGGATTTTGGGGGACCCCCACACCGTTTTTCGGCTTAGGGGGTTCACCTTAGAATCCAGACCAGACCTAAGGGCCTGGTATGCTCCTGAAGGGGAACCCATGCCGGTTTTTTCATTAAAATTTGGCCTGGAGTTCCCCTTCATGATTCATACCAAACATGGGACAGCGAGGCTGCCGAGGACCAGCGCGATGACATCGCGCTGGACACATTTTCGGCCGGCTAGTCGCCTCTAGGACACGACTTGAGCGGCTGCTGCACGCTCAGGTCGTGTCCAGATCGCCTCGCAAAGTCGCGCTGTCCCTGTGTCAGCCGGCACACGAGTCGCCCGCAAGTCGGATCCGACTTCCCGGGCGACCTCTTTTCAAATCAATGGGCTCCCATAGGGAACCATTCTTTTTCAATAGAGCACCGCTGACATTTCTATTTACTATAACAGTGCGCCGCTGCTTCATGCGCCCAGTGAAGGAGTTATCCGGCGCAGCAATTAAGGTTAGAACCAGCGCAGCGCACTGGTATTAGTAAATCAGCCCCAGTGGGTTGTATATCAACAGCTGATTGCATGTTGCTTTGTACTGGCCAAAATTAGCGCTGACATACACTATTTTGAGGTTTTGAGTTTTGAGTTTTTGAATAGATTATAATCATCTATGTCCTGTTTAGCTTTTTGTATTATAAGATCTCAATATTTCATGATATTATAATCATTTTACAATGTAAATATATGCTTTTTTTTCAAACTAGAAATTTTGAAAAAGTGATTAAAGGGAAACTATAATGTTTGGCCCCTCTTCAGAAGTTCAGCCCCTCCGTCAGAAGTTCATCCCCCTCCTCCTTCCCCACTGCCAGGTCATTCAGAAAGTGTAGCGTGCTTAGTGTATGCGCTGAAGGGAATCGGCTGTGAAGCTGCAAGGCCTCACTGCCAGTTTCCCTAATAGGCTATGGCGGCGGCAGCCACCGAGAGATGATGAAAACATCGGCCGAGGTGCCGACATCGCTGGATTCCAGGACAGGTAAGGGTCCTTTCAGACATGCGTATCCCATAGGGATCGGTTCCTTTCATATCCACTTGCTCAGCGGGGATCGCTCCGTTGATCCCCGCTGAGCCGGCGGATGACAGGGCGGTCCCCGCACACTGTGCAGGGACCGCCCTGTCAGATCTCCGCTCTCCCCTATGGTGGGATTGGATGAACACGGACCGTCTGACCGTCTGTCCATGTTCACCCAATCCGCTCTGCAGACGGATGGAAAAATAGGATTTTCCTCCGTCTGCAGAATCTGAGCATTGCGGACACGGAGGAGATCGGGTGTCAGCGGATGTTCATCGGCTGACACCCGCTATCTCATAGGGATACATGTATATCCCTTTTTCATCCGTAAACGGATGGATGAAATACGGTCCGCATGTGTGAAAGGGGCCTAAGTGTCCTAATATTAAAAGTCAGCAGCTACAGTATGTGTAGCTGCTGACTTTTAATTTTTCTGTGGGGGGGCTTTAATACAAGCTTGAGCTTATGGGCTCAGTAAAAACATTCAGTTAAGATTAGCCTGATGGTAATGCATAAAGGTGCTCAGAGCTGCACCTGCTGGTGGAAATGTAAATATAAAATAATTCAAAGCAATTTTTCACATTTAACTGACAAAAAATAAACATAAGTTGCTGTTTAAATTTGTACTTTTCTAGTCCTGAATACAAAAAAAGAATGTATATGCAAAAATACTATACAGAATATTCCTTTTAGGATGTATATTTTTTTCTTTTTCTTTAATGTAAATAAAATAGGAAGGACGAAGTTGCATTGAATGTTAAAATGGTTATATCATCCCTGTATTTCCTTCCAATTATTATTTCACTGAATAGAAAGCATCTCAAGCAGACACAGAGACAGTCTGCACAATAATAGGCAATCTGACTGAAATCAGACTTGCTAATGCTAATCTCTTGGGGGTGTTTGAATACACTTAAAGCAGTTGATTTAGCCATTCATTTGCTCTTTGTGATCTTACACAGCACCATTATGTTTTATTCCATTGTAAAAGGCAATTTCCTAAGAAAACCAAAGAGTGTGCTGGTGCCTATACTGACGACATTATTTTGAGAGGCTACCCTTTATTCCCACAAGTGGCAAATGATCTCTATACAGTTCCAAGACAAGTGTATTGAATTGCTCATAGAGCAATGGGATAAATAGACAAGGCCTTCCCATCTATCGCAAACTGAAGAAAAGTTTTGGACGTACCGTAGTTGCCCTTACAATGAAATCCAGCATTATTTAAGGGGCTAATTATTAGTAATTACTTGGTTTCAGGTATGTGTCCTCATGCTTTATTTTGTTTTCATTTTGTCACCCCGTATTTGACAAATATTTCATACATATTAAATCATATAAAATTAACAAGAATATGCATTAGCAATCTGAGCAGCAGACAGCTTTGGAAAATAATAACGAAATTGGAAGCCTACAGCATACTGTATGTACACTCACGGCCACTTTATTAGGTACCAGGTTGGATTCCCTTTTGCCTTCCAAACTGTCTTAATTCTTCATGGCATAGATTCAACAAGGTGTTAGAAACATTCATCCAGGGCCGGCCCTACCATGGGACCCGGTGGGACCATGGTCCCAGGCGGCACTTTAAGAGGGGCGGCAACAGGGGCGCACTGCCTGAGGACCTGGGGTTCCCTCCATCTAGTGTGCAGTGTCATCCTTGCACTGCATCGCCGGCGCCGCTGTCACTGGCCGCAGTGGCAAGACCCACTTCAAGGGTCTCACCAAGCGGCCCCTGCTTCCCTGCCCAAACTGGTTGCTAGCCGTGGCCCGCTTTGTGTCTAGCAACCAGTGGCATCAGGAGAGAAGGAGAGAGAGGCCCACCATTCATTGCGGAGGAGGATTTAACTTCCTCCTCCTCCGCTAGCTCCACCCACCTCCTTCCTGTATGTTCCCCTCAGCCAATGTTAGGAGCGGCGTGCGGTGCAAGGATCAGTGCTGCCTGCCTCCTATCTCTGTTGTTTCCTGCCCATTCTCCCTTCTATTAGCGGGCAGCAGAACAGCATGAGATCGGAGCGGCTGTGTGTGTAGAGAGAGAGCAGCTGCGGGCTCTTCTCCCCCCCCCTATGTTTCTTTCCCCTTTTCCTCCCATTGGCCAAGGAAAAAAACAAAAAGAAGAAAAGAGAATTTTTGGGACATGTAGTTCCAATAACTGGCTGGCCCATTGCAATTCTAGGGGGGAAACTGCAGCCCCCAGCTTGCCCAGCTGAAGGGGAGGGAGAGAGAGCCAGGCTATGAGTGTCACGCTGCATCTGGTGACAGGCATTGGTGACAAGTGACAGGCTAAAAATGGTGACAGGCATTGGTGACAAGTGACACGCTGCATCTGGTGACAGGCATTGGTGACAGGCTGTATCTGGTGACAGGCAATGGTGATTGGTGACAGGCTGCATCTGGTGACAGGCATTGGTACAAGTGACACGCTGCATCTGGTGACAGTCATTGGTGACAGGTGACAGGCTGCATCTGGTGACAGGCATTGGTGACAAGTGACACGCTGCATTTGGTGACAGGCAATGGTGACAAGTGACACACTGCATCTGGTGACAGGCAATGGTGACAAGTGTCACGCTGCATCTGGTGACAGGCATTGGTACAAGTGACACGCTGCATCTGGTGACAGTCATTGGTGACAGGCTGCATCTGGTGACAAGTGACACGCTGCATCTGGTGACAGGCATTGGTGACAAGTGTCACACTGCATCTGGTGACAGGCAATGGTGACAAGTGTCACACTTAGTGATGAGCCGAACACCCCCGGGTTCGGTTCGCACCAGAACCCGCGAACGGACCGAAAGTTCGCACGAACATTAGAACCCTATTAAATACAATGGATGTGAACGTTCGGATTCTAAAGTGCTAATTATAACGACTATTATCCATGTTATTGTCCGAAACAGAGTTTGGGAACCCGGGTTCTGCACCAGGGGACATGTATCAATGCAAAAAGAAGTTTTAAAAACTGACGTTTTCCGGGAGCAGTCATTTTAATGATGCATAAAGTGAAAAAAAAAAAAAGTCAAATATTCCTTTAAATATTGTACCTGGGGGGTGTCTAAAGTATGCCTGTGAAGTGCCACGTGTTTCCCGTGTTTAGAACTGTCCCTGCACAAAATAACATTTCTAAAGGGAAAAAAAGCCATTTAAAACTGCTTGCGGCTTTAATGCAATGTCTGGTCCCGGTAATATGGATGAAAATCTTTAGGAAAAATGGCATAGCTACCCCATCAACCCCCCCCCCTACCCCAGCCCATTACCAGCCCCTTTGGGTCTTGTATGGATATTAAGGGGAACCCCGCACACAAAATAAAAAAGGCCCTATATACTCTGAACAGCCGTATACAGGCAGTGCATACAAGACAGGGACTGTAGGTTTGTTCTTATGTAGAATCTGTTTGTAATTTTGAACAGCTGCATTGTTTAAGTGTAGCTCCATGCCAAATTCCCTTTTTTTAGCTTTTTGGAAAACATAGGGAACGGTTATCACCCCTGTCACATTTTTTTTGCTGTCTGTGCCCCTGTTCAGAACATTTCACCTCACTTTGCGTCCCAATGACAACTGTTTTTGAAATGTGGTGTTTTTATTGAAACAAGGATTGGTGATAAAGCATCAGTAGAGAGGAGACACCTTTCTCCCATATTAATTCTTACAGGAGAGAATTTTCCTTCCAAGGGGTAGATTTCCTCTCACTTCCTGTTGTCTTCTTCCGTTTGCAAGTAGTAGTCGTTTGTAAGTTGGATGTTTGAAAGTAGGGACCTGCCGTATATACTCTGCAGAAATTGGCCCCTTAGGTGTTGGTGTTGGCACAACACTGAAAGCACTCACAGTTATTCTTGGTGGGTGCTGGAACGCCCTGCTGTCAACTATTATATCAGGAATTGTAATAACATATAATTGTTGATCAGTGGTAGTAAAAATTGGGCCTTTGATGGTGGTGCTGGTGCCACAACACTGTAAGGCCTGACAGTTACTCTTGGTGGGCGCAGCAATGGTCCCTGCTGTGAATTATTAGATCAATAATTATAATTGCATGCCCCTGTTGAATAGGGGCTGAAAAATTGGGCCTTTGGTGGTGGTGGTGGTGGTGATGGTGCCACAACACTGTAAGGCCTAACAGTTACTCTTGGTGGGCGCAGCAATGGTCCCTGCTGTGAATTATTAGATCAATAATTATAATTGCATGCCCCTGTTGAATAGGGGCTGAAAAATTGGGCCTTTGGTGGTGGTGGTGGTGGTGGTGCTGGTGCCACAACACTGTAAGGCCTGACAGTTACTCTTGGTGGGCGCAGCAATGGGCCCTGCTGTGAATTATTAGATCAATAATTATAATTGCATGCCCCTGTTGAACAGGGGCTGAAAAATTGGGCCTTTGGTGGTGATGGTGGTGCTGGTGCCACAACACTGTAAGGCCTGACAGTTACTCTTGGTGGGCGCAGCAATGGGCCCTGCTGTGAATTATTAGATCAATAATTATAATTGCATGCCCCTGTTGAACAGGGGCTGAAAAATTGGGCCTTAGGCACTGGTGGCACAACACTGCAACCCCTCACAGATACTGTACTTGGAGCACAGCAATGAGGCCTGTTGCAAAGTATTGCATGAAAATTTTTAATTACACGCCCCTGTTAAACAGGGGCTGAAAAATTGGGCCTTAGCCACTGGTGGCGTCACCCATAAACCAAAATGATCTTCCAAGCTATCATCATTAATCGTATCATTGAGGAGGAGGAGGAGGATAGACAGTCAATATAACAGCACAGGCACTCAGCATCAGCATCAGTCTTGAAGGGATGTGACATTTTAAAATCAATTAGTCTGTTATATCAGCATCTGGTGTGTGGTAGCTGGTGGTGATCCAAGACTGGTTCATCTTGATGAAAGTCAGTCGATCAACCGAGTCGGTGGACAGGCGCACCCTGTGATCCGTGACAAATCCTCCAGCAGCACTGAATGTGTGTTCTGAAAGAACGCTGGATGCAGGACAGGCCAGTAGCTCAATTGCATACTGTGCAAGCTCTGGCCAGTGATCCATCCTCAAGACCCAGTAAGCCAGAGGATTTTCGGTGGGGAAGGTGTCCAAGTCTGACCTTGCCCCTAGGTATTCCTGGACCATGTATATCAGACGCTGGCGATGGTTGCTGGAACCGATCATACTTTGGGGCTGCGGACTAAAGAATTGTCTGAACGCATCGGTCAGACGGCCACCTTCCCCACCGCTCCTTCTTTGACTGGCCGAAGCCTCAGCAACTCGTTGTCCAGGACCAGGAGTTTGTAACCTCCCAGTCTCTGGGAACGCGTTGCACAGACCTTTCTGCAAGGCCTCCCGGAGTTGTCTCATCCTCTGCGACGGTAAGATAAGGTCCGCAACATTACCCTTGTACCGTGGATCAAGGAGAGTGGCCAGCCAGTAATGGTCCCTCTCCTTGATCCGAAGGATACGAGGATCCTTCCGCAGACTTTGCAGGATCAGGGAGGCCATGCAGCGTAGGTTAGCTGAGGCATTCGGTCCGGAGTCCTCTGGGTCACTAAGGACCTCCTCCTCCTCCTCCTCCTCCTCCTCCTTTCCACGCAGCATGTGCTCCAACAGGTGGACAAGAGGTACAGTGTCACTGATGCATGCACTGTCACTGCTCACCATCCTCGTGGCCTCCTCAAATGGTGCCAGGACAGTGCATGCATCCCTGATCATGCCCCACTGGCGTGGTGAAAAAACCCGAGCTCCCCTGACCCTGTCCTGGTGCCGTAGTCACACAGGTACTCATTGATGGCCCTCTGCTGCGTGTGCAGCCGCTGCAGCATGGCCAACGTTGAGTTCCACCTGGTGGGCATGTCACATATAAGGCGGTTCTTGGGCAGGTTCAACTCCTTTTGCAGCTCAGCCAGGCGAGCACTGGCATTATAAGATCTGCGGAAATGCACACAGACTTTCCTGGCCTGCCTCAGGACATCCTGTAAGCCCGGGTACCTGCCCAAGAACCGCTGCACCACCAGGTTAAGGACGTGAGCCATACAGGGCACATGGGTCAGTTGTCCCTGTCGGAGGGCGGAGAGGAGGTTGGTGCCATTGTCACAAACCACCATTCCTGGCTTAAGCTGGCGTGGCATCAACCACCTCTCGGCCTGCCCCTGCAGAGCAGACAGGACCTCTGCCCCAGTGTGGCTCCTGTCCCCCCAAACACACCAGCGCAAGCACGGCATCTTTTTGCCTGCGTACTTGCGTAGCCCCTTGAACGCCTACGGAGCACCGCTGGTTCCGAGGACAAACCACAGGAAGAGGCCATGGAGGAAGAAGAAGAGGAGGGGGTGGAGGAGAGAGGTGTGTCACAACCAGTAGTAGCATTTTGGAGGCGTGGCAGTGGAACAACCTCCAACACTACTGCACCTTGTCCTGCATCCTTCCCAGCTGCCAAAAGAGTGACCCAATGGGCCGTGAAAGAAAGGTAACGTCCCTGTCCATGCCTGCTGGACCATGAGTCAGCGGTAATATGCACCTTACCGCTGACCGCCCTGTCCAGCGAGGCCAAGACATTGCCTTCCACATGCCTGTAGAGAGCCGGAATCGCCTTCCATGCGAAAAAGTGGCGTTTGGGAACCTGCCACTGAGGAACCGCACATTGCACAAACTCACGGAAGGGGGCCGAGTCTACCAACTGAAAAGGCAGCAGTTGAAGCGCTAGCAATTTAGCCAAGCTAGCATTCAACCGCTGGGCATGTGGATGGCTGGGAGTGAACTTCTTTCGACGGTCCAGCAGCTGGGGAAGGGAAATTTGCCTGCTAGAATCGGACGTTGGTGTACTGCTAGCAGAGTGCCCGCAAGTACTTGGCTGTGACACACCTAATTCTACACCTTCATTCCTCTCAGAGCAGGTTTCAGAGAGGAGTGAAGGTATAGTGGGGTTGGAGATCCCAGCTGATGCGGTGCAAGAAGAGGTCAGCTTTGTTCTTTGGTGTGGGTCTTTAAGGTAGGCTTGCCAACGAGCTGCATGGCAGGTCAACATATGTCTGATCAAGCATGTGGTGCCCAAGCGGCTGATGTTTTGGCCACGCGATATACGCTTGAGACATATGTTGCAAACAGCAGCTGTGCGATCTGATGCACTCGCCTCAAAAAAGGCCCACACCAAAGAACTTTTTGAATGACGGGCAGAGGCAGCGCCCTGCACAGGCGGAGCTCTGCGGTGTGATTCCGTCGGTGTGCTGCCCATACGCTGGCCACTCAAGGGCATCCTGCCTCGTTGGAGATGTGCGTCCTCCTCATCCTCCTCCTCCTCCTCCTCTCTCCTATCAGGCACCCACGTGGAGTCAGTGACCTCATCATCCCCTCCCTCCTCATCACTGAAACCAATCTGGCAGTATGCTGCAGCTGCTGGAGCATGACTGCCAGATTGGTGTCCTTCTTGAGCATCCCCTCTCTCTGCTCTCACGCTACTGCCTTCCTCTAGCTGGGTATCATCATCATCATCATCATCATCATCATCATCATCATCATCATCATCATCATCATCATCAGATCCTTCGAAACGCTGGGCATCCTCCTGGAGCATGTACCCAACACTGTGCTCAAACAGTTCGGGGGACTCCTCAGGAGGAGGACATGGTGGGTCTAGGGAAGGATTGACTAATGAAGATAATGATACCAGAGAAGAGGACGCTTTGGCAGCTGCTTTGCCACTACCCTGAGCCTGGGTGAGAGAGGATGAGGAGGATGAGGAGGATGAGGTGGGCTTGGTCATCCACTCTACCAAGTCTTCGGCATAATGTGGCTCAACATGTCCAGCTGCCGAAAAGAAGGACAAGCGTGTCCCATGGCTATGTGCTGATGACAATGCACCGCGTCCACGACCAGCACTGTTGCCCCCAGACACAGAGCCTGCTTGCCCTCTTTTTTTGCCTCCTGACTGTCTGCCTCTCCTTGTTTGCCTTCCAGACATTTTAATGGATGGCCTGCAGGGAGATGGGAAAAAGAGCAATAAGGGCTACCTTCAGGTGTATACTGTGCAGGAGGCTTAGCAACAATGACACTGACACTGTCCCCTGCCTATCCTTCTCTGTCCCCAAACACAAGGATTTGCAATATGCTTCAGCAAGATTGGTTTAGCACAGAACAGCACACTGACAGTTTCCCTCACTGTCCTTCTCTGTCCCTACAAACAAGATTTAGCACAGAATAGCACACTGATAGTTTCCACGAGTGTCCTTCTCTGTCCCTAAACTCAAGGATTTCAAATATGGTTCAGAATAGCACACTGTCAGTTTCACTCACTGTCCTACTCTGTCCCTACAAACAAGATTTAGCACAGAATAGCACACTGACACTTTCCCTCACTGTACCTCTCTGTCCCTACAAACAAGGTTTAGCACAGAATAACACACTGACACTCTCCCTACCTATCCTTATTTGTCCCTAAACAAAAGGAATCCAGGATTAGTAAAGGGAAAAAAAAATGACACTGTCCCTGCCTATGCTTCTCTTTCCCTGCTCCGGAACACACTACACAAGGCCGCCGCGCTGGCGGCCTTTTATAGTGTGGGGCGTGTACTAAACCCCCTCAGCAATAATTGGCCACAGGCATCCTGCCTGTGGCCAATCATTGCTCTCCTCGCTGCTGGCGCTGTGATTGGCCAAGCATGCGGGGTCACAGTGCATGCTTGGCCAATCACAGCGCCTGGATGACACTGCGATGGCGTAGTGCATTGTGGGCCGTTCGCGTCACTCGAATTTGGCGCGAACGGCCCAAATCGTTCGATCTTCGTCGAACGAACGATCGAACAGCCGATTTTCGAGTCGAACGTATGTTCGACTCGAACACGAAGCTCATCCCTAGTCACACTGCATCTGGTGACAGGCAATGTAGACAAGTGACACGCTGCATCTGGTGACAGGCATTGGTGACAAGTGTCACGCTGCATCTGGTGACAGGCAATGGCGACAGGCTGTATCTGGTGACAGGCAATGGTGACAAGTGACACGCTGCATCTGGTGACAGGCATTGGTAACAAGTGTCAAACTGCATTTGGTGACAGGCAATGGTGACAAGTGACACGCTGCATTTGGTGACAGGCAATGGTGACAAGTGTCACGCTGCATCTGGTGATAGGCAATGGTGACAGGCTGTATCTGGTGACAGGCAATGGTGACAAGTGACAGGCTGCATCTGGTGACAGGCATTGGTGACAGGCTGCATCTGGTGACAGGCATTGATACAAGTAACACGCTGCATCTGGTGACAGTCATTGGTGACAAGTGACACGTTGCATCTGGTGACAGGCATTGGTGACAGGTGTCACACTGCATCTTGTGACAGGTGTTGGTGACATGCTGCATCTGGGGACAGGCATTGGTGACAAGTGACAGGCTGTATCTGTGTTATGGTTCAATTCTGTGGCCGTCTCGGAAGGGCAGACCCTGTGACTAAGTCTACGTTTTGGGAAGACGCACCCGGGGCAACCCAGGTGGCAGTCGAGCATTGTAGACTAATCCTCTCCTTGTTGAGGGAAGTGAGTGGTCACGCACTACCCGACCCATATTCTGTGGCCGTCTCGGACGGGCAGACCCTGTGACTAAGTCTACGTTTTGGGAAGACGCACCCGGGGCAACCCAGGTGGCAGTCGAGCATTGTAGACTAATCCTCTCCTTATCTTACTATCTGTTTTGTCCTCGTTAACTTGAGATTGGGATATAGTCTGAACCGGTACCAGGTGACGAATAGAGGAATTGCCAGACCATTTCAGAATCCAAAAGGCAACCTCTTGACCCGTCTAAAATCCTGAGCAGACATATAAATATCCCAGTCATCAAGATAGAAAAAAAAAATGGGGCAGAAATTACTTAAGCCGGAAGCAGGAAAACTTGCATGTGATTTAGTTAGAGAGAGAGAGAGGGGGGGGGGGGAATTATGTCAAGAAAGGAAAAAAATTGGCAAAGATCTATAGCAACACCATTCCTCCAGGGGGTAGATTGCAGCCGGAGGAATGGCGGAAAATACTGAAGGAAAAACGGGGGGTGTTATCTGACAAAGGTCTACTAGAAACTGCAGAGGCTTGGTTCAGTGTGGCAAGAGCAATTCAAAAGGAGAGCTGGGTGGAACAGGAAACCCAGCAGGGGGGTAATATTGTCTATGTGTATCATGAAGGAAAAAGTGTCCCCGATACCCTACCTGACCCACCCCCATACATGGGGAAGAGGGCTGAGCCTAAAAACACACCAACACCCCTATACCCTGTGTTGAATGCAAACGGTTCATATTTTAGCCCAAACACCTCCGTAACTATAATGCCAAGTTTGAACGGGTCTGTGACAGGAGGATCTGCAGCTGGCAGCAACCAAGCCACTGCACCACCTCCCATTGCCCAGCTCCCAGACAGTGCAATTCGTGTCTTGCCCACAGCACAGAACCCGTTCATTGGCACACCACTTGCTGCAAACATCGCCAACCAGCCAAGCCCCCTCCAGACACCTTCCCCGCCTGTCCTGATACCCCAACAGCTATCCCCTTATGTGCCAGGGCCTGGGCCACAGCAAATACCCTTAGCCCAAGACCTGACCCGACACATTGCTCAGAATACGCGCCATAGCAGAAACCAAAATGCACATGAGTCCCAGTGGTCAGGATACTCAGATGAACCCGACCACCAAGACCCCTGGAGTGGCCAACCCCAAACTCAACACCGGCAAGCCCCCGTAGTGATGAGGGGCATTAAAGCAGCAGAAGGTGCCCCAATAATGTACGTTACCTTTACCCCACCCCAAGTAATGTCATTGGTGAATAACCTGCCTGACCCGGAAAAGCAGCCAATGCCCTTTTATCGCAGCATAATACAAATACAGCGTACCTATGCTGCGGCTTGGAGGGACCTGTACAACCTCTGCCGCACGAAAGCAGGTGATGCCTACTGGCCTATCATGGAGAAAAATTTAAATGTAGGTAGGACATTTAATGACACTGACTATGAATCAGGCCTAGAATTCTGCGACCAATTACACAATTGGGCTAAGGACAAGCTGGCAGACCAGGCCACAACTTTACAAGACATAACACAGGATAAGTCAGAAACTGTTGAGAAATACCATGCCAGATTAGTGCAGACATTCACTGACCTAGGTTTTAATGTGCACATGAAAGCACATGCTCAAATGCTCTCAGCAGCGTTTGTCAAAGGACTAAGGCCTTGTACACACGGCCGAGATTCTCGTTGAAAAAAACATGTCGTTTTTTTCGACGAGATTCTTGGACAAGAAACTTGTCCCGGCCGAGTGTACACACGCTCGTTTCAAAGAACCCGCGGTTCTTTGAATGGAGCGTACGCGGTGACGTCATCGACTACGACGAGCATGCGCTCGTCACATTTGATGCCGTCGCCGCCATCTTGGTATACCCTACGTATGCCTAGGAAGCTACCGCGCATGCGTCAAATTCATTTCGAACATGCGCGGGCTTCCGGGAGGACAGGTAAGTGTACACACACTTACTTTTCTCGTCGAGAAACATGCCGAGGAGAATCTCGACGAGAAAATAGAGAGCAGGTTCTCTATTTTCTCGTCGAGGTTACTTGTCGGTTTTCTCGACGAGAAACCCGATAGCCGCGTACACACGACCGATTTACTCGGCAAGACCTCTCTGCCAGCAAGTTTCTTGCTGGTTCTTGCCGAGAAAATCGGTCGTGTGTACGAGGCCTAAGAGATTCCATCAAAAAGGGGTTGATGGTATCTCGACCCGAATATCGTATGATTGTCCTAGACTCACTTTTATTGGTAGCAAAAGGGCTAGAGTCGAGTCAGAATAGCAAGAAGATAACTCCTCTCATGATGACCTCTGACACCCAATACCCGCCTCCCCAGCAGAGACCCCCGCGCCTCTGCTTCAACTGTGGACGCCAGGGACACTTCAAGAAAGACTGCAGAGCACCCAGACAACAAAGACCCCAAGAAGGTGACCAGTCTACTTCGATTCCAAGGAAACTTGCCCCTACAGAAGACCATATGGACCTTCTCCGCTAGGATATAGGCAAACCTGTGTCATCCCACCTAATGACAGTATCCACAAACACAAACAGCCCATTGGCAAGGGTGACCATCCCGATTGAAGGTCACCCCACCACATTCCTAATTGACACAGGCGCAGCCAGAAGCGTGATACGGGCTCAAGATCTACCGGACATTTCCTACTTATCAGACATAGATATTTCATGCGTGGGTATGGACGGCTCACCTAAATCCCACCCATTAACCAAACCCCTACAAGTCGGCACTTACAAGGACCTACTTGCCAGGTTTGTGGTCTCCCCCACCTGCCCCCTGAACCTTTTAGGAGCAGATGTCCTATCCCGCTTGCAAGCCTCCATCACTTTCACCCCAGAAGGTACGATCAACATCTCTACCCCCCTTACTACTGAGGATCAATCAGCCCTGTGCTCCATCCCACTCCTGATGACCCTACAGATTATCCCCCTAGCCACCAGCCAAATACCTCTAGAAATCCTAGGAAGAATCCCAGACGAACTCTGGTCAAAAGGGGCGGAAGACATTGGACATCTAAATGTCCCTCCAGTATACATCAAGCTGAAACCAGGAACACCCCTGCCCAGGAAACCCCAATACCCACTAAAGCCCTCACAAACCGAGGCTATTTCCTCCCAAATAGAAGTCTTGGTCAAGAACGGAGCCCTAATCCCTTGTACTAGCCCGTGCAATACACCCCTATTCCCGGTCAAAAAGAAAAGTCAAAAAGGGGAACCAATCAAGTACAGGATGGTCCAGGACCTGAGGGCAGTAAACGAGGCAACTATTTTGGAAACACCCATTGTCCCCAATCCACACACACTGCTGGCTTGTGTGCCACCATCAGCAAAATTCTTCACGGTGGTAGACCTTGCAAACGCATTCTTCAGTGTACCCCTACACCCTTCTTGTCAGTACCTTTTTGCTATCACCCACAATGGCCGCCAGTACACCTGGACAGTTATGCCCCAAGGGGCACAGAACTCCCCCACCCAATTTGCCAAAGCCATGGCTACCATCTTGAGTGTATGGCAAGAAGAGAACGCAGATATAACGCTGCTGCAATATGTGGATGACCTTCTCCTGTGTGCAGACGACCTCCCCACCGCAGAAGACAAGTCAGAAAGCCTACTTGTGTTTTTGGCCAGCCAGGGATGCAAGGCGTCCAAGCAGAAGTTGCAGTGGTGCTCCATGAAGGTGGTATTCTTGGGGCATTGTCTCTCTCAAGGTTCCCGACATCTGACCAGTGACAGAGTACAAGCTGTAAAGAACATACCCCCACCCCAAGGTTCCAAATCCCTACACGCATTTCTGGGCCCAATATCCTACTGTAGAGCGTGGATCCCAGCTGCGTCTCTGTTGATGCAACCTCTCTACGATGCATTGAAAACTGAACCCTTTGAGATGACTCCACTGGCAACCGAGAACTTTAATAAACTGAAGGATGCGATATCCAGTGCCCCGGCACTTGGATTACCTGACTATGAGCAAACATTCAAATTGTTCGTATATGAAAGACAAGGCCACGCAACAGGAGTGCTAACACAACCGCATGGCTTGCGCCTCCGCCCCATCGGCTACTACTCTTGCCAACTGGACCCAGTGGCGAAAGGAGAACCCTCCTGTCTGCGCGTAGTGTTCACAGCCCAAACACTTCTGGACAAAAACTGCAGATATCGTCCTGGGGCACCGCCTGGTTCTACTCGCCCCCCATGACATAACTGCTATACTGAACCAAGTACAACCTAAACATCTCTCGTCTGCAAGACACCTTCGCTTACAGTGTTCCCTCCTCTTGCCGGATAACATCACCCTGATGCGCTGTGCAATTCTCAATCCCTCCACACTTCTCCCAATTCCAGAGGTGATAACAGTGGACCCCAACCCTAATGACAAAGACCATAACTGTTTTGAAGTCATGAAAATGGAAACTTCTCACCTCCCCACAGTCTCCGAGATGCCATTGCCCAGTCCGGATATGATCATCTTTGTGGATGGCTCACGGTATGCTGATGATGGCGGAAGGTACCATACCGGGTATGCAGTAACGACAACAGACACGGTTTTGCAAGCAGAAGCACTACCCTCCTCTATGTCGGCCCAAGAAGCAGAACTTCAAGCCCTCACCACAGCGTGTAAGCTAGCCAAAGTAAAGACAGCCAACATCCACACAGATTCAAGGTATGCATTCGGGGTGGCCCATGATTTTGGAGTTATCTGGAAGGCTAGAGGCTTCCTTACTGCAGCCGGCACACCGGTGAAACACAGTACTGCAATCAAAGATCTCATGGATGCCCTCCTCCTACCCACCCAAGTGGCCGTTCTAAAGGTTAAAGCACATGGCAAATTGACAACCGATGAGGCTAAAGGGAATCACCTGGCAGATTTGGCAGCCAAACAAGCAGCCAACAGCAAACAACAGGAAGTGGTAAAAGTAGTGGAGAATCCCATATTCACAGTGCAAACTAGAAGTCAAAACCTCCCTGTCAATAAAACCCATCTGAAGGAACAGCAAGACGCTGCCAGTCAAGAAGAACGGGAAACCTGGATAAAGAAAGGAGCAGCACAGAAAGATGGACTGTTCGAAGTTAATAGAAAACCGTTTCTACCCTGGAATCTATATCCAGCAGTAGTCCAGTGGGCCCATGGAGCAGCACATCTGTCAAAAAATCTCATGAACTCACTTATCAGTAAATATTACATGGCACCTGGCATAACCACCCTCACCAATAATTATTGCAAGTCTTGTACCATCTGCGCTAAATGCAACCCCGGACGGTTGGAAAAAGTCCCGCGAAAACATCTTGCCAAACCTTTGTATCCATTCCAGAGGATCCAGATTGACCACATCCAAATGCCAAAGAGCGGAAGATTCGAATATGCTCTGGTGATCGTAGACATGTTCTCAGGATGGCCGGAAGCATACCCGGTCACCAACATGACAGCCAAGACAACAGCCAAGAAATTGCTGACCGAAATAGTATGCAGGTATGGGGTCCCAGAGGTCATAGAGAGCGACCAAGGTCCGGCTTTCACGGCCTCAATCACTAAAGATATCTGGTCTGCCCTAGGAGTCACTTTAGCATTTCACACGCCCTATCACCCCCAGAGCAGTGGTAAGGTAGAAAGATTAAACGGTACCATTAAAGCTAGAATGCTAAAAATGTCAGAGGAAACAGACATGAGCTGGCCAGAGAGTTTACCTATT
Source organism: Rana muscosa (assembly GCA_029206835.1). Classification (NCBI taxonomy): domain Eukaryota; kingdom Metazoa; phylum Chordata; class Amphibia; order Anura; family Ranidae; genus Rana; species Rana muscosa. The sequence continues at coordinate 1,261,565,946 of CM055122.1, forward strand.
GCCCTGTTCAGTGTCAGATACACCCCAAGGGGGGGAACACTCTCTATCTCCTTATGAGATTTTGTTCGGGTCAGCCCCCAGGCTTGGGTGCTATTTCCCACAACAGTTACAACTACAGTCTGATGTATTGACTAATTATGTGACTGCATTGTCTCGTGAATTAACCCATATCCATGCACAAGTGTTTTCTTCCATTCCAGACCCAGACTCCGACACAGGAACCCACAAACTGCTGCCCGGAGACTGGGTACTAATAAAAAAGTTTATAAGAAAGCACTCACTGGAACCAAGATTCGATGGACCATTCCAGGTTCTGATAACTACTGCCACCTCTGTCAAGGTCGCAGGAAAGAACTCCTGGATCCACGCTTCTCACTGCAAGAAGGTTCCAACCCCTGAAGACAAGTCCCAGCCTACACCATGATTACAATACTACATATCCTTTTCTTGGTGGGATTGGTGGGAACTCAACAAGTGGGCATCTTAAAAAAAAGAGGGCATCACACAATTTTGGTACAACTCATCCAACACACACGTGGCCACTTTCGCCTTTGATTACTGCAATATAGCCTCCTGTCCCTTAGATGTTTCCTGGCAATGTAACTGGTATAATACCCCTGGACGCAGATCTCTGTATGCATCCACCTATATTTGTGTCACAGATAGTTACGGGGGACCGAATTGTGACTATTGGGGATCAGTAGGGTGGAATACAGGAGCAGACTGGGGGTACAAACCACAGAGTGCACTGAATAGAACAGACAAGAATGGGAAGTCCTTGTTAAAAAGGATGACCCTGTCAAAACCAGGTACATGTCTATCCACTGGGAGAACAGGCTACAACATGCCCCTTACCCTAACTATAGAGAACCCTAGCCCCAATGACGCTGGTATATTTATGTTGGGAACATGGATGTCAGGGGGTATAGGAGGGCCACTAGGAAAGTTCCAACTAAAGGACATGTATAATTCAACTGACAGGCAATCAACCCAGCCAATCACCAACCCTCTCAGACCCTCCCTCCGCACCCTAGGTGATATGGTAGCAGTGGCAAATCCCACATTTGAGGACACCATAGCTGCAGAGACTGGCTTTTCTGACACCAATCTGTGGCTAGAATGGATGAAGTACAGCGCAGACAGACATAAAAAGACCAACTGCTATGTTTGTGGTAGTGCTAGGCCACACCTGGGTACTGTTCCACTGCCGATACCCAAAGAAAGCGAGGAGTGCTTCCTTAGCCTGTACACTAATATAACAACAAACCACTCATCTTGTGAAGAGTGGAAAAATAAGTACCCCATAGTTACCAAAACCCCAAGGCCAAGCGAAGGCATCACCATTTACCCAGGAAACTATACCTGTTACTCAAATTATCAAGGAAAGGGGAGGTTCCTGGGTAATTTCACAGAAGGTTACTGCTCTACCTACAGTAATGTTTCAGGAAGCCAGATACAAAACCAGGTCCAGTCCCTTGGTGATGTGTATTGGATCTGTGGGGATCTTAAAATTAGGGCAAGGCTAGGAGGGATCTGGAATGGGGAGTGTGCCTTGGCAAAGGTCATTATGCCTCTCCACATCCTCCCATATGACCCATTTTCCCCTCACCCTGAACCGTCACCCAACCGTAGGGGAAAGAGGAGTGCTCCTGAAGGAAGTTTTGACCCACATGTGTATATAGATGCCATAGGGGTCCCAAGGGGGGTCCCGGATGAGTTTAAAGCCCGAGACCAAGTAAAAGGCAGGTTTTGAGTCTCTGATTCCCATAATCACTGTCAATAAAAATGTAGACTGGATAAATTACATATATTACAACCAGCAGCGGTTTGTAAATTACACCAGAGATGCCCTACAGGGGATTGCTGACCAGCTAGCCTCCACATCTTACATGACATTCCAGAATAGGATGGCCTTGGACATGATTTTAGCGGAGAAGGGGGGTGTTTGTAAAATGATAGCAGGTACAGGGACATGCTGTACATACATCCCTGACAACACCGGTCCAAATGGTAAGGTCAACCTGGCCATAAAAAAATTGGAAAGCCTATCAGTAGAGCTAAAAAAGAATTCGGGTATAGATCAGCCATGGGACCAGTGGTTTGGATGGTTGAGTGGTTGGCAGAAAATCTTGGCTCGAATAGGTACTGTAATACTAGTTGTTCTGATCTTTCTAGCTATTATAGTATGTTGTATTATCCCGGGTGTAAAGAGATGCCTAGGCAAAATAGTTGACCAAGCAGCCCCAGTGATGATACACCAGGACGCAGAAAATGAGGACTATGAGAAGCCCTATGCCCCATTACAGTCCCTCCCCATATCTACAACTTATAAAATAATTTAGCCCTAGGGATAGCATCTGGAATGTGCACAGACCGTGTGCTCATTACTCTGTGTCCTATGTCTGTTTTATACCCTGACCTTTTAGCTAATCTCCTGACTATCCTTCCTTGTCTCAGTCTGTTGCTTCCACTCTACCTCCCTGTAGTCTACCGTGAGCCTGAGTTGGGAGACCCTGGGGGCCGCGACCTGGAGCCAGCTGCAGTGTAACATCCTCACCACTAGAGGCTCTGGTGAACACCTGCTAGCTCTTAGACTCCGCGCCCTGAGGAATCTATGCTCTAGCTCCCAGTGGGATCCGTGCTGGTGCTCCAGTGGTCCTGCCTTCCTGATCCTCCCAAAGCAGTCAGTCCTAGGGTCCACTACCTTAGTGGTGCACTCCTGACTCCTATTGAGTGCATCTGTCACCTGGCCCCAGGTGACCTAAGACTGTGGCAAGAGGGGTGATGGACCAGCCATCACTCGTCTAACATACAGCAAGAAAAGAGTTCCTAGACACATGGGGACAGATGAGTTAGACTTCCTACTAGGGACAGAATAGGAAATAGACATTTCAAGGGGGGACTGTTATAGATTGTTTAATACTTAAATGGCTATTTCTATTATGTGCCATCTACATGCTAAAAATCTCCTTACTCAAAATGCTGACTAGACACCCCCTCCCATCAAGGAAAACAAGGATTGCTGAGACGTCCGAAAGACTGGATAGATCTGACCAGAAGACCCCAGATAAGAGATGACCAATCCACGAATGACAACACAAGGCTACAACTATGTTACTGCATTGTAAACAATGACTCATGCTTTACTATAAGAAGGACTATATATGTCCAGACCAATAAACGAGAAGATTCATTTAGCTGAACAAAGTGTCACTGTGTTTTCTTCTCCTATGTGCACATATATTCACCCTTTAAAATTAGGCCAGGTGCAGATACTCAGCACAGACACTTGTCTGTATCCTCAACATCTGGTGACAGGCAATGGTGACAAGTGTCACGCTGCATCTGGTGACAGGCAATGGCGACAGGCTGTATCTGGTGACAGGCAATGGTGACAAGTGACACGCTGCATCTGGTGACAGGCATTGGTAACAAGTGTCAAACTGCATCTGGTGACAGGCAATGGTGACAAGTGGCACGCTGCATTTGGTGACAGACAATGGTGACAAGTGTCACGCTGCATCTGGTGATAGGCAATGTGGACAGGCTGTATCTGGTGACAGGCAATGGTGACAAGTGACAGGCTGCATCTGGTGACAGGCATTGATACAAGTAACACGCTGCATCTGGTGACAGTCATTGGTGACAAGTGACACGTTGCATCTGGTGACAGGCATTGGTGACAGGTGTCACACTGCATCTTGTGACAGGCATTGGTGACAAGTGACATGCTGCATCTGGGGACAGGCATTGGTGACAGGTGTCACACTGCATCTTGTGACAGGCATTGGTGACAAGTGACATGCTGCATCTGGGGACAGGCATTGGTGACAAGTGACAGGCTGTATCTGGTGACAGGCATTGGTGACAGGCTGCATCTGGTGACAGGCAATGGTGACAAGTGACACTGCATCTTGTGGCAGGCTATGGGTGGCAAGTGGCACAGCTGCAACTGGTGACAAGTGACAGGCTGCATCTGGTAACAGGCCATGGTGACAAGTGACACGCTGCATCTTGTGGCAGGCTATGGGTGGCAAGTTGCACAGCTGCAATTGGTGGCAGGCTATAGGTGGCAAGTGACACGGCTGTGGATGGCAATTGGCACACTGCATCTGGTGGCAGGCAACGGTGGCAAATGACAAGCTCAGGGCTCCCATTGATTCTGCATTATGGTGAGTTGAACTATTTCATTATATATTACAATGTAATAATAGAAATAATGTGATTTGATTACTAGGGCTGCAACTAACGATTATTTTCATATTTGATTAGTTGGCCGATTATTGTTTCGATTAATCGGTTAACCCTAAAAAAAAAAAAAAAAAAAAAAAAGTAATTTTGCTGCATTTTTACATTTTTTTCTTTGGCCAATTTGTTGTTGGGCAGACTAAAAAACACAAATTGCTGCAAAAACACATTATTACATGCTTTTCTGCAGCTTCTCTGGTGAAGTATATTGAACCAAAAAAACAAAATAGCACCGTTTTGCGTTAAAAAAAGTACTTGCCCTTTCCAAATACGCAGCAGCTGAAAAAATCATGGATGTGAACATGTCCCATAGGAAACCATGTAAATGACCTGTAGTGTGTTTCTGCAAAAAGCACGAAAAAAAACAGAGGTGTGACCCAGGCCTGAGATGTTTAGTAACCTAATATAAAAAAACTAAAATTAGTACAAAAAGAGCAAATAATCGCTGTAAGGGGTTCATTTTTTACTGTGGGACAGTGAAAGTAATATTTACAGTAGCGATTTGCTCTTTTTTGTACTGTAAAGGGCTCATTTTAGTTTTTTTTTTAACCCCATTATTATGTTACTGGCCGATTAATCGATTATGAAAATAGTAATCGATTGATTTCATAATCGATTAGTTGTTGATTAATCGATAAGTTGTTTCGGCCCTATTGATCACCCTGACACCATATCAATCATAATGTTAGGATGATTTAAGTGCTAACACCAGCCATTCGCCCGACAAATCACCTGCTGACGAATTCCCTGTCAACCCCGAGACTACATCCCCCCCCCTCATATTTTTTTTTTGGGGGGGGGATGTAGTCAGGGACTGTCCCTGATTTGGAACAAAGTCCCTCTGTCCATCTTTCCTGTTCATTTGAACCTCATTTTGGCCTAATCTACACTATTGTCAAAAGTATTTGGACACCTGTCTTTACTCGCACATAAACTTTAATGGCATCCCAGTTTCGTCCATTGAGTTGGCCCACCCTTTGTAGCTATAACAGCTTTAACTCTTATGGGAAGGCTGCCCACAAGGTTTAGGAGTGTGTTTGAGGGAATGTTTGACCATTCAGCCAGAAGCACATTTGTGTGGTCAGGCACTGATGTTGGATGAGAAGGCCTGGCTCGCAGTCTCCCCTGTAATTCATCCCAAAGGTGTTCTATCGGGTTGAGGTCAAGTTCCTCCACCCAAACTCATCCATGTCTTTATGGACCTTTCTTTGTGCACTGGTGTACAGTCATGTTGCAACAGGAAAAGGGCATCTCCAAACTGTTCCCACAAAGTTGGGAGCATGAAATTGTCCAAAATGTCTTGGTATGCTGATGTCTTAAGAGTTCCCTTCACTGGAACTAAGGGGCCAAGCCCAATCCCTGAAAAACAACCCCACACAATATTCCCCCCCTCCATCAATGGATTTAGACAAGTGCACAAAGCAAGGTCCATAAAGACATGGATAAGTGAGTTTGGGGTGGAGGAACTTGACTGGTCTGCACAGAGTCCTGACCTCAACCTGATAGAACATCTTTGGGATGAATAAGAGCGGAGACTATAAGCCAGGCCTTGTCGTCCAACATTAGTGCTTGACCTCACAAATGCTCTTCTGGAAGAATGGTCAAACATTCCCATAGACATTCCTAAACCTTGTGGACAGCCTTCCCAGAAGAGTTGAAGGGTGGGCCAACTCAATATTGAACCCTATAGACTAAGACTGGGATGCCATTAAAGTTCATGTGCGTGTAAAAGCAGGCATCCCAAATCTTTTGACAATACAGTGTATATAGTTGTAAACAAAATGTACTTTTCATCTTTCAAAAAGTGTTTCCCAGTTCTAAGCATTTCATCCAATGTCTAAATTGCTGCATTTGGAAATTTCAAGAGCCAGTATAGGAATAGTGGTGATAAAAAAAAAAACACTTGTGGATTTAACTAATCATTTTTTTGTATAATTCACCTTTAAGGGGGGCGCGGTAGGGGGTGTGTCCTATGCCTACATACCTTTGCTAATAGGTGTCCCTCATTCCCATCTCGAAAAGTTGGGAGGTATGTCATTGTTCAAGAAAGCAGTTTGAGATGATTTGAGTCATATAGGGATGGACATGGTCAGCAACAATACTCAGGTAGGTCTTGGCGTTTAAACGATGCTCAATTGGTAGTAAGGGGCCCAACGTGTGCCTAGAAACTATTCCCCACACCATTACACCACCACCATCAGCCTGAACCATTGATACAAGGCAGGATGGATCCATGCTTTCATGTTGTCTACACCAAATTTTGACCCTACCATCTGAATGTCACAGCTGAAATCAAGACTCATCAGACCAGACAACGTTTTTCCAATCTTCTATTGTCCAAATTTGGTGGGCCTGTGCGAATTGTAGCCTCAGTTTCCTGTTCTTAGCTGACAGGAGTGGCACTCGGTGTGTGGTCTTCAGCTGCTGTAAACCATCTGCTTCAAGGTTCGATGTGTTGTGCATTCAGAGATGGTATTCTACATACCCTGGATGTAACGAGTGGTTATTTGCGTTACTGTTGCTTTTGTATCATCTCAAACGAGTTTCTCATATGACCTCTGACATCAACAAGGCATTTTTGTCCACACAACTGCCTCACACTGGATATTTTCTTTTTTCGGACCATTCTCTGTAAACCCTAGAGATGGTTGTGCATAAAAATCCCATTAGATCAGCAGTTTTAACCCTTTCATGACTAAGCCCATTTCTGACATTTGGTGTTTACAAGTTAAAATGCATATTTTTTGCTAGAAAATTACTTAGAAACCCCAAACATTATATATATTTTTTAGCAGAGAATCTAGAGAATAAAATGGCGATCATTGCAATATTTTATGTCCCACAGTATTTGCGCAGCTGTGTTTTAAACGCAATTTTTTGGGAAAAATTTACTTTCATGAATTTAAAAAAAATTAAAAAGCAAAGTTAGTCCAATTTTTTTGTATAATGTGAAAGATGATGTTATGCCGAGTAAATAGATACCAAACATGTCATGCTTTATAATTGCCCGCACTCGTGGAATGGCGACAAACTACGGTACCTTAAAACCTTTATAGGCGACGCTTTAATTTTTTTTTTTTACGGCTACTAGGTTAGAGTTACAGAGGAGGTCTATGGCTATAATTATCGCTCTCGCTCTGACGATTGCGGTGATACCTCACATGTGTGATTTGAACACTGTTTTCATATGCAGGCGCGACTTCCGTATGCGTTTTCTTTGCTGCGCTAACTCGCGGGGACAGGGGCGCTTTAAAATATTTTTTTTTCTCTTATTTATTTTTATAATGAAAAAGTGTTTTTAAAAAAAAAAAAAAAATTGATCACTTTAATTGCTGTCACAAGGAATGTAAACATCCCTTGTGACAGTAATAAGTGGTGACAGGTACTCTTTATGGAGAGATCTAAAAGACCCCCAATCCCTTCTTTGCACTTCAAAGTATTCAGATCGCCGAAAACGGCGATTCTGAATACTGTGTACTTTTTTAAATTCGGCGCCATTGGCAGCCGAGTAACCCGGACGTGACGTCATGACGTTGCTTCCGTGGTTACAGCGAAGAGACTGAATCAAAGCCATTCGCGGCTTCGATTCAGTCTGTCTCTAGCCGCCCGAGGTGGCGGATCGTGGATCGGGTCTCCCGGTGGGACGGGAGGCCCGGTAAGAGCGGCGGAGGCGGCGGGAGGGGGAGATGTCCCCTCCCGCTCCTCCGGTATAACAACCGAGCGGCTTTTAGCCGCATCGGTTGTTATACCTGGAAAGCCAATCGCCGGCTCTAAACAACGGTACCGGGATGATGCCTGCAGCTGCAGGCATCATCCCGGTATAACCCCCGAAAGCCGAGTACGCATATGTGCGTACCCTCGGCGCGAATTAAATACTCGTATACCAGCCCGTCTCTCACCAATAACCATGCCACATTCAAAGTCACATAAATCCCCTTTCTTTGCCATTCTGATGCTCGGTTTGAACTTAAGCATGTCGTCTTCACCACATCTAGATGCCTTAAGGCATTGAGTTGCTGCCATATGATTGGCTGATTAGCAATTGAACAGGTGTACCTAATAGTGGCCGGTAAGTGTACATATCAATAGTGCACTTTTTAAGGTTCAGTTATGTTTTTTTTTTGTGTTTTTTATATGTAGCGCTACCCCCGGTTAAGAGAGCCGCTGGTTTGATTTCGGGCCCTGAGTACAGCTCCACCAACCCCCGGCAATCAACTCAACCCACTTATGGCACAGTCAGTCTAGGGGATATTATCTGTCACAATCTATACCTGACTGTACACACACCCTCTTTATATTGAGAAGCAAGCACTATGTACAATGATAACACACTGATAGCAAGTGGTAAAGTATAACTGTTTTACTTTAGGTTAAACGGCATAGGTTAAAACATAACACATAACTTGCTTACAGAGCCCTGCAGCAATGGATATAGCGTACAATAATAGTACAGCGCGGTCATACACCACGCGCAGCTATTATTATCTATGCGCCCTGTGGCGCACCAAACAATACTCTACCCCTGGTCAGGCCTGAAACAGCTTTAACTCAGTCCTTAGAATAACACTTTCTTCGCATGCAACTTGAATGGTGGTGCACGTATAAAAAAAAAACACTTGTAATCCACAGGGTAGGCAATCAAGAAAAAGAACAGTTCACTGGAGACCACTCACTCAGTTCCGCCGCTAGTCTCCAGTACAAATAGCAAATAAAGGCCGGTGGGCCAAGGCAGTCTCTAGGCCTAGCAACAGTACAGCCTATTGGATTGAGCAGGTGCTTGCTCACCACTCTGGACGCGATCCCAGTCCGGGACTTCCACCACTGTGTCTCCGCACACAGCGTCTCAATGATCGGGTCTCCGATCCAGCGATTGTCGGCAACTTGAAGAAAGTAAGATGCCACCCAGGCTCGCAGCAAGGTGGAAGGCTCTTTGGAAGTTGTACCAGGCCCCAGGCTTCAGGCCCGATACTCCAGCAGATCCGCACAGGAAGACCGGTTGATAGCCGCGCGGTGTCCAAAGAGGCCGAGCTTAGCCTCGCCTCCTCCCTTTATCTCCCCACCCACAAGCCTCCGCGCTAGCAACATTGCTCCCTGGGTGCCAAACGGGGCCCCGGGAAATGCAGTCCCAAGCCCTGTACACACGATCGGATAACCTATGGATTTTCGTCCGATGGATTTGTCCAGTCTTGGCCACACACCATCAGTCTAAAAACCGATAGCAAGAAAACGACGGCACGTTCAACGCGCTATAAAAGGGCCGAACAAATCTAATGGCGCCACCCCTTGGGCTGCTTTTGCTGATTTCGTGTTACCACGTGTTAGTAAAAGTTTGGTGAGAGCCGATTCGCGCTTTTCAGTCTCCGTGCTTTGCAGATCATTTCCTGTTGTTCAGTTTGTGCTTGTGGGTTTGTATTTGTGATTCAGTGCGTGCAGTCAGGTCGTTACTGCCTTGCAGTGCCTTCTTAGCCGTTTGTTTACTGGTTTTTCAGATCGTTCTTCTCAGGCCTTGCTGTTCCACGGTGCGTTCTGTTTGAGTGCCTTCTGACCAGCCGACCGGTTTAAAACCATGTTTGAAGTGCGTTCTCGTTCTCGAGCTCGTGCTGGCTTTGGGCTTGGTGTTGCAGTTAACACTGTAACCCGAGTTCAGTCTGTGAACAGGGTGAGGAGGAGTTCATGGACTAAGAATTGGTTGCTCCAGCGGGACCAATTCTCTCATATGCCTCTGCTGCGGGAAATCCATGAGAATAACCCTGATGATTTCAGGAATTATCTCAGGATGACGGACCCCGTATTTCACCGTCTTTTGGATTTGCTGTCCCCCTATATAACAAAGCAGGACACTGTGATGCGCCAGGCCATCACTGCCGAGCAGAGGCTTATTGCCACGTTGAGATACCTGGCGACTGGGAGAAGCTTGCAGGACCTCAAGTTCAACAGGCATCTCCCCCCAGGCTCTCGGGATCATTATCCCTGAGACATGTTCGGCCATCATTCAGGTCCTGCAGAAGGACTATATGAAGGTAATTATGCTCCTTTAACCTCACATTATCTGTTTTTATTCTGTTGGTTTATTTTTATTTTTTTCCTCCTAACACAAATATGCCTGTTTGTAATATCCTGGTAATGTCCCCATTTTCCCCATGCCTTTTTTTACCTGTAAATCCCTTTTTGGGCCCTACATGCCTATTTCCCTTCACTAACCTCTCCAGCATGCTATCGTGGGCGCAAACCCAGCTAGCCTTCTATTTTCCTTTTCATTTTTGGGGGGTCATTGCCCTCGTAGTTTGACAACCCTCCCTCCCCCCCCCCCTAAAGATGTTAAAAAATTAGTAGTTCTCAATCAAGCTCAGCAGAGTGGTAGAGCCTTTTTTGGGATCCCCCACAATCACCTTAGGCCCCCCCCTTAGATTATTTTAGAATGTCCACTCAGCGGGGGTGAGGCATTTGCTAAGTGGGCCTTTGTTTATTGGTAGGAAAAACTCCCTTAAATAATAATGTTACTCAACAATGTTTTTGTGTGTAATCTGCTTGCACTGTAACCATAAACCGTACTAATGTCTTCTTTTTGTTTGACTCCACAGTTCCCTAGCACACCACAGGAATGGCTGACTGTGGCCTCCCAATTTGCCCAGCGGTGGGATTTCCCCAACTGCGGAGGGGCAATTGATGGGAAGCACGTCCACATAGTGCCGCCACCCCGTTTGGGGTCATACTATTTCAACTATAAAAGGTTTTAATAGCATAGTGTTAATGGCGGTGGTGTCGGCACGGTGCGAGTTCCTGTATGTGGACGTGGGGAAGAACGGCCGGATGTCCGATGGCGGATCATTCGCGGAGACGGAGTTCGCTCACCGTCTGCAGGCTGGGGGTCTTGCACTGCCTCCAGATGCAGAGAACGTTGAAGGGCTCCCGTTCGTTTTCATTGCGGATGAGAATTTTGGACTAGGACCACACCTGATGCGGCCGTTTCCCCAACGCACCTTCACCCTGGAGAGGAGGGTTTTTAATTACCGGCTGGCCAGAGCCCGGAGAGTTGTGGAGAATGCCTTCGGGATAATGGCCAGCCGGTTCCGCCTGTTCCAGATAGCGATACATTTGGCGGATTATAAACTGAACCACATCGTCTACTGCTGCTGCATATTGCACAATTTTCTACGCAAATTTGCAACCAATTATGTATCATCGTTTGGGCCTGAGGCCGGTCCATCTGAACTGATTAATCTGACCGGCCTCAGCACTGCCCGTACTGGCTTGGCCCCCCAAAGTGCCCGTGAAGTACGCCAGAAATACGTAGAGTACTTTACGGGTAGGGGGGCCATTGCAATGCCAGACCACATCTGACCAAGTATTTAACCTTTTAAAAATAAAAAAAATCATGGAATTCCTACAAACTTGTGTTGTCATTCTTGTATTTTGGGTTTATGTGTCTCCCAGGTTCTAGTAGTGCCAAGTGTAATTGTCCTTAGTAAATAGCCTCAAAACTCAGAGCGAAAAACACGGTTTTTGCATCTTCAGAACTGCTCTTGAAAGAAAGAAAGAACGAAAGAACGAACAAGGCACACCTTTGTTAGACTTCCCAAATGTTTTTATTGTTTGCACCGCATTTTTTTTTGGTTTTTAGAAATACTAGCCTTTTATTTTTCTGTGCGGCTTTTTTTGCAGAAACATGCATGGGTCGTAAGCCATTTTTTTTAGTCTGAAAAAGTAATAAAATAACACTGTGAAAAATACCAACTGGAAATGGGGTGATGGTACCCCTGATCCATCCCAAATGTTAACAAACACACTTTCTTTTGGGGCTCAAATGGGTATCTTCAACAAGATCCCATGGCTAGGGTAAACATGTGCTATCTGCCATCATGGGGGATCAATGGTCGTGCTTTGGGGATGTAAACCCTTCCTCTCACCTACTTGAGGAGGGAGGAAGAGGTTGCACCCCCAAAACAGGGACATAGATATCCTGTGACGGCAGATAGCACATGTTGAGTCTTCAGTGTGTGCATCTTCATATTTGGGATGTTGGAAATCCCTGAGGTAATTTCAGACGCATAACAAAACACACAAACAGGGGGGGGGGTTCACACTATTCTCCCCAAAATATCTATCATGTTTTTATATTTTTGCCCAATCACAATCATTCTCTTTCTCATAATGTCCATTTCGCTACTGCATTCCATGATTTCCTGAATGATTATTTTGGCGCTGGCACTCGAGAATGGCGGATTTGGACTTCCTGACACACCCCCACGTTCAGTCCCTAAAACAAAAAAAAAGTTTTTACACTAGGCAGGCCTACATCTGTATTTACCTTGAAGTTGTGGTGACAGACACTGACCTGTTGTGCTGATAAGCTCCACCTCTCCTTCCTCCACCTCCCCTTCCTCCACCTCCGCTTCCCCCACCTCCGCTTCCCCCCACCTCCGCTTCCTGAACCTGCTGATCTTGGTCTGCTTTGGGAGCTTCGGGGAGTTTCTGTGGTGTTGGGTTACTCGTCTCCTGAGCATGGTGTCCTCCCAGTCTCCTCTCCCCTATGGGAATTTACAACAAAATGTATACTTTAGCACACAGACTTTTTTAAGGCCTGAAAAGGGATCCTCAATGTTTTGAAGTGGGGTACAATTGATATTTGGCCCTGAGTTCCAACATGAACATATGTGATCTTGCAAACTCAACAAAGCAACATGTTATTTTTGAGGACATTCACAAATACACTTGGATAACCACCAAGTTATCCACTGGACCACCTGTGTGTGACACCGTTAATAAATTTGGTCATGTGGCCCAGAGTATAGTATCTGGATCAAGAACAAAAAAAAGTACACAACTGCTGGAGTGTCATCTCCTTTACCCAGAATACAGTTTATTCTTTCAGTCACATTCTAAATTTCCTTACAACACATCATCTAGCCAACAATGTGTAGATAAACATTTTTGAAGTAAAATGAGGCATGCCCACATGTAGTTTACGTGGATATGTGCCAAACATGTTTGGGGGAAGAGCAGCAAGTTATTGGTCAAAACATTGGGCAAATAAGTGGACTCTCCACTTAACCTAAAAGATGAGATTTCAAAATGTGAACCCAGTCAAGCCAAGCACATGTTGCAAAACATGGAAGAATACATATTACAATGTGAAAGAACACAGTAAAATATACTTACTTTTTTCTATGCTTTTTATAAGCTTCTTATACTGCTCCGGCTCCCTGATCTTGAGGTCTGACCACCTTTTACGGAGTTGTTCCTTGGATCTCCTGACCCCATATTTTTTATAAAGACTCTTCGCCACTTTGTCCATAATTTGTGACTTCCGGAGATTAGGGGTGTCGTATGGGCCATGCTTGCCGTCGTAATCCTTCCTCCGCAGAATGTCCACCATCTCCGCCATCTCAGAAAAAGACATATTAGTCGCCTTGTATCTTTTTTTACAGGATCGGGACGTTTCCGCCTCCGGGCTTTCCTCGTCAGTAATTTCAACTAAAGAAGCCACCTGTGTCTGCGACATGTCGCCGTCTCACACTGTGCGCCGATCGTTAAGGGGCGGGGAAATGCAGAAAAAGTCTGTCATGGGCGGGCAACGAGGGCAGAGTTACACGCATGCGCAGGGTATAAAAAGGGGAAAGAAGTTATTAGGGATGCGCGGAGTAAGGACGCCTGAAAGTGAACTAAGGTAAGAAGGGAACTCGGGCCTGCAGTGGCATATTAATGGGTCATGATTGTAAAGGGCAATATTGTGATAAGTTCAGGAGAATCAATTCTGATCCTTTTTTTTGTACTTGCTGATCCTAATAGATGCATAAGAGAGCCGGAGGTGATGCTTGTTTTTATTGAAAAAAAAAAGGAACAGCGCAACCTTTCAACCTTTGGGAGCTCAAACACCCTGCGTATCACAAAAGTGATGGACGGGCAACTATTACCAAATTAGCCGAGGATATGAAGCCATGGATCCCAGATGCAGACTACACTATGATCAATAATAAAATCAACAACCTGCGCAATTCTTATAAAAAAAAATTCAAGGAAGTGCGCCAGTCCAAGAGATCAGGAGCAGCAGCCGACGATGTAGTAAAGCCCAAGCTGTGGTACTACAGACATCTCCAATTTCTGGATGACCAGATCGAGGCCAGGGAATCTATTTCCAGCCTTCCCTCAACCCTTCCTTCCACCCTTCCCTCCACCCCTGCAGAGGTGGAGGAGGAGCCTCCTGAGCTCGAAGAGCCAGCTCTTCGCATCTTCAGCCAGGTATAGTATTTTTGATGCTAATTATTGTCCACTAAGTAATATTGAGTTGAACTGTTTTGATTAGTCATAAATGATCCCACCCCCCCCCTCCAAAATAAACCAGTAATGAAATCAAAATTGTGTGTGATTGATTCCTCAAATAATAGAAATTTACATTTTATTTTATAAACAGGATGAGGCAAGCCAGGAGGAAGAGGGTCAGGAGTGTGACAGGCAGGAGGAGGCAGGGCCCAGTGGGACTCAGCAGGTCCCCAGGCCTAGTGGCAGCACCGTCTCCCAAGTGGCTCCCCTCCACGTCAGACCGCCAAAACAACGGCGGATGACACAAGTGGAGGAGGAGTCACTAAAGATGATTCAGGAGGCTGCTGCCATTATGAGGGCCCCCCTCAACCCTTCGGAGGGGTTTAGCACCTATCTCTCAGATAAGCTGCTGAAAATGCAGGCGGGACAACGGGCCCTTTGTGAGCACCTTATCTACACGGCCGTACACATGGGGGGCGAGGGGACAGCTGACTGAGGCCACCCATATCTCACATCAGCCCAATCCCTCTCCTCCTTCTCCTCCTCCTCCTGCCACATCACCACCCACAGTGGCCCAGCCTGCAAGGGTGCGTGGACGGGGCCGTGGAGAGAACGCTGCAGAGAGGCGTGGAAGGAAGGCTACAAGGAAGAGCAGGAGGTGATTCCCTGGCCTCGAGCTGCTCATCCAGAAATTGAAGGTTGATGCAGTACCACAGCTTGGGATGATGCATGTCTTTGGCTGCTGCTCCTGATTTCATGCTGTTGTTGATTTTATTATTGACCATAGTCAGGTCTGCATTTGGGATCTAATGACTTTATATTCTCTGTTAATTTGGGAATAGTTTCCCTTCGGTTTTTGATTTGTTTTTTTCCGAAATAAAGGGAAATTTGATTTCAGCCAACCTACATGCCTGATGTGTTTTTTTGAGAAGAAGCAATAAGATTGCATAAATACAATGTGTAATTAAGAACAAGGGACACCAACCTCCATGATTTTTCAAAAATTAAATATTATGTTGTTCTGAGAAATTGACACACCAAAAAATGCACAACAAATTTTAAGAGTCAAAAAAAAAAAAGGTGTAATTTGTGAGGTCGGCCGTGAAGAATTTTACTAATTATTCCTAAGATCACTAGAAAAAAGAAAGACATACATTTGTCAGAACTCAGGAGAAAGTTCTGCTGCCAAAATGACATTTTAAAGACCGTTCGAAAGCAAAAAAACATGCGCTGCATTAAACGAAGCAATAACTTGCAGAATGACGAATGTGCTCTCTCCATTAGGAACGCTAGTTTTACAAGAACGAGCGCTCCCGTCTCCTAATTCAGTCTGAGCATGCGTGGGTTTTTTAACCAATGGACTTGCCCATAGACGATCGGAAATTCCCATCGGTTTTTTATCCATCGGAAAATTTTAAAACAAGTTCTATTTTTTCCAACCGATGGAAAAAAGACCGATGGGTACCATACACGATCGGTTGGTCTGATGAAAACCATCCATCGGACGGTTTTCATCAGTTAAACCGATCGTGTGTAAGGGGCTCCAGAGTCTCAAAGGAGACCCCGCTACATACACGTGTTTTTTTTTTTCCATGTGTTTTTATGTATGCATTTCCTTTATATTGTATGTGCATATTTTCCATTTATTCATACTATTTGCTGTTAGGTACTCTTGCCCACACATACTGTATATACCAATAGAGTAATCTTTTAGGTTTATGCATGCAGTTATTATACATGCGATTTCATGCATTACATTATATATATATATATATATATATATATATATATATATATATATATATATATATATTCTATATGTACTTGCTATATATTCTTTATATTAGTTTGGTTATAGCCTTTTTTTCTGTTATTAATTGGTTGCAATTGGCATTGGTCTGCTTGTCTCAGTAGTTCCACAGCACAACAGTGGCATTATATGCAGGAGATGTGGTTTTGTGTTTGTCTTTTCCTTTCCTCTCTTTCCACCTTTGCACCGCCTCTTTATTGCTGATTGTTTTGTGATTGGGTGAGCCCGGGATACCCACCCCCAACCCCCTCTCTTAAATAGGACTTGCCTGTCTATGATTTTCAATGGTTTGAGAAAGGAACCAATAGGAGTTCCGAAAAGCGTCACCATAGTAACCAGCCCGCTCCAGGTGTGACATCACATACTGCCTTGTGTCCCACAGTGGCTCTCTTTACCTCCCGGAACATTGGACTTGGTTTCCTTACTGACTACACCAGGGCTCAAAATTTTAAGTCCTGAGCTACTAGCCAGGTCTTAAAGTGGTTGTAAACCCACTTAGACAACTTGCACCTACAGGTAAGCCTAGATTAAGGCTTACCTGTAGGTGCAAGAAATATCTCCTTAACCTACATGGATAAGGAGGTATTTACTATAAAACGATGCACCGATGACGTCACGTGCATGGCTTCATTGCCGGTTTTCTGAATAGGCTCTTGCCGGCCCGAGCACGCATACGTGTGACGTCATCGCTGCTCTGGCCAATCACAGCGCCGGAGCGGCGATACATTGACATCCATGATGGGACATCGAGTCAAGATGGCGGCAGCGGTGACCGAGGATCATTGCGGGGGCTTCGATCTCATGTTAGTCATTTATAATGAGCTCTTTAAGGGTTGTTAGCCACCAGTTGCCCCACCCAACACCTACCCCTAATTCTGCCCCTAAATACACCCTCATAAACTATCTCATGAAATGACACTGTTAAATATTTCAGGCAGAATTAGGTTACACAAATAAATATTAACAACAACTTTATCAGTGCAGCCTCATCAGTGCCCATATATGCAGTTACTATCAGTGCTCATCAGTACCCATGAATCCAGCCTATCAGTGCCTATCAGTGCAGAATAAATAGTGCATCTTATCATGCCCATCAGTGCCACCTCATTAGTGCTGCCTCATCAGTGCCCATCTGTGTCATCTCATCAGTGCCCATCAATGCAGCCTCATTAGTGCCCCTCAATGCAATCTTATCAGTGCCATCAGTGCAGCCTCATCAGAGCCCATCAATGCAGCCCCACCGGTGCCCATCAACCTAGCCTGATGAGTGCCCATCAATGCAGCCTCAGCAGTGCCCATCAATGCAGTCTCACCAGTGCCCATCAATGCAGTCTCACCAGTGCCCATCAATGCAGTCTCACCAGTGCCCATCAGCACAGAAAAGACAAAAGGGGAGAGAAGAGGCGCCTCTGGGTGCAGATTTTTCAACAAGTTTAATATACAATTAGATTTCCTTATAGTGCACTCACATTTAAGTAGTTAAAAGCAGACATTGAGTCATGTCCCAAGATGTGGGGCTGTCCTCGGTAGAGTCGATCCCTCTCCTTGATCTCCTAGGCTGTGCGTCCTTAGATTGTAATGGAAGCTCTACATCGCTGGATGGAGTGCAGCAGGTTTGCGGTGGAGCAGTGGAGCGTGTCCTCAGCGCGAGGCTTGGAGCGCAGGGAGAAGTCAGGCGGAGGAGGATGACGTCATCGATATGCGACCAGGTTTTGTGGGCGTGCAGGCTGTATATGGAAGAAACAGCCGCGCTCCTTTCTCAAGCTAACAGACAGAGACTCATCAGATATCATTATAAGGGCGGGCAGGGGGAGTGGCTGAGTATATATATGTCGTGATAGGTGGACAAGGGGCAGAGCACAGGAAGGGCAGGAACGATCATGATGACACAAAACATGTATGAAAAATATTATAAAATAGTAAAAAGTTGTTGTGTGTATATATGTTTAAAAAGAGTAGGTATAAAAATGAATAAAGAACAAAAAGTAGCAGTGTTGTGAACAGCCTGGAATATTATACAGAACCCATGGAGATTATGCATGTATTAGTATGCAACTGTATGTAGACAACAATTGAAGGGAGGAGAAATGGGACATGTTGGACACTAAATAAGATGGTGCACATGTACACATGCATCCGCATGCAGTCATGTGCAGAAGGGTACATGTAAACATATACAGGGACATATGTATATAAGTGGTTGTATGGTAAATGGTGAAAAATGACAAAGGATCATACTGATTACAGGATATGAGGGAAGGGAAGGGAGGGGAGGATGGGGGGACCAACTTAGAAAGGAGAGGGCGGCAATGCTTACTAGAACCTGCCACCCACACAATGTAAAGGGAGGATGTGGATGAGTAGTCCCACCTGAAGTATATATACATATAAAGGGCATAGTTAGTAGATGGAAAAGGGGGGGGTAAAAAGTATACGTTGGTATATTAGTCAATAGATATTGTATTAGGATAATATAGGGTGGAGAAATTATGTACATATATATGTGGTAGTATGGTAAATGGTGAAAAATTACAAAGGATCATACTGATTACAGGATATGAGGGAAGGGAAGGGAGGGGAGGGGATAAAGGGGGTGGGAGGGGAAAAGACCAACTTAGAAATGAGTGGGCAGCAATTCTTACTAGAACCCGCCACCCACACAATGTAAAGTGAGGATGTGGATGAGAAGTCCCACCTGAAGTATATATACATATAAAGGGCATAGTTAGTAGATGGAAAAGGGGGGGGGGGAAGTATACGTTGGTATACTAGTCAATAGATATTGTATTAGGATAATATAGGGTGGAGAAATTATGGTAGTGTAAAAACAATTATATGAAATAAAATAAATGGTTATTATACAACACAATTATTATACACAAAAAAATATACATATATAAAAATACATGCATATATATACACATGTATATACACAATAGAATCGAGCACATGTGGTGATCGATCGTGTGATATTGTGCATGTGTGTGTGTGTGTGCAGGTTATAAGATAAATCAATAAAATCAGTAACCTAACAGGAGAATTGATGATGCGACTAGAGGATGGTAGCTATTTCGATCCATTCGTTTATACCTCCTGGTGAAGGAACATCCAGGGTGTAGATCCAAAAAGTTTCACGAGCACACAACTTCTTAAATCGTTCGGCTTTTGGAAGAGATCTGGGAATTTGCTCTATAACCCAGACTTTTAGGCCTGCAGTGGATCCATCATGAGCTGTGGTGAAGTGTTTGGGGACACTGTTTGGATCTGTGCCACCTTCGATATACCTTCTATGTTCCCCAAAACGTTGTCTTAAAGGTCTAATGGTTCGGCCCACATATATTAAGCCACATGGGCTAGTTAGGCAGTACACGACGTAGTCAGAGGAACAGTTGTAAAATTCCTTTAGCTGGTAAGTGATCCCTTTCGTGTTGAAAGTTTTTTGGTTATGCTTGACGAATTTGCAAGTCTTGCACAGTGCTTTGCGACATTGGTACATCCCTATAATCGGTATAAGGGTGAGAGCTGCTGGTGAAACGGTGGTAGGTTGAATTTTACTGGGGGCGATCTTATTCCTAAGGTTAGGGGCCCTCCGATATGTGACCTTAGGGTATGGGGGGGGGAGGATGGTTTTCAGATATGGGTCTTGTTGCAAAATGTTCCAATGACCAGATAATTTTTTTTCCATTTTTTTGTGTTTTGAATGAAAGGTGGTAATAAACCTGCTAGACCGGTCCTGGGCAGGTAGATTTGTCTTGGGGGGTTTGCCGTGGAGGTAGAACTGATATGCTTCATCCAACAGACCTGCAGGGTATTCTATTTCTAAGAATTTATCTTTGAGGGGAGCACTTAGTTCGACATAGTCGCTGTCCTTGGTACAGTTTTGTCTGAGACGGCAGAATTGGCCCTTTGGGATGTTGGTGATCCATTTCGGGTAGTGGCAACTCTTAAAGTGTAAATATGAGTTGCCGGCCGTAGGTTTAGTATAATTCTTGGCATAGATGTTGTGTCCGTCGTGTCTCAATTCGAGGTCCAGGAAGGCTAAGGAGGTAGGGTTGCTTTCATGGGTAAATGATAGCCTGTATGTGTTGTTACAGTGTTTCACAAATGAGGAAATGAGTTCGCCGGTACCGTCCCAGATGATGCTAGTCCCGGGGAATGATGGGACTGTGACGTCATACGGGGGCGGGGTCACCGGGTGGCATCACCCGGTGACCACGCACCATGCCTATATAAGTCGTTGCGCACCACACACACGGCATTACAGAGGCAGAGAGCATCGTGTCAACATCTCGAGAAGAGAAGAGGGAAGAAGGCGACAAAGAAGACCGGGCTGCCGCTAGCAAAAGAGCTGGAAGAAGATGGCGAATGCCCCCGGCAGAAGGAAGAAGGCACGGAGAGCGGGAGAAGAACCGGAGAACGCAGAGACGACACAGAAGAGCAGAAGAGACCCCCGAAATCGGAAGAAGACCCCCAGAGCTGCCTAATATATTACTTTAAAAACCTGTGTAGTGTTTTTTATTGACATTTTTTTTCCATCAGGTGAATAGGTAGGGGTATGATGTACCCCATACTCATTCACATAGGGTGGGGGCCGGGATCTGGATTCCCCCTTATTAAAAGGGGCTCCCGGATTCCGATTAAAGCCCCCCACCCGCAGACACCGACAACCAACGGCCAGGGTTGTCGGGTACAGGCCCTTGTCCTCATCAACATGGGGGCAGGGTGCTTTGGGGCACCCCATGTTGAGGGCATGCGGTCTGGTACGGTTCAGGAGGGGGGGCGCTTGTCCGTCCCCACCCCCTTTCCTGACCGGCCGGGCTGCGTGCTCGGATAAGGGTCTGGTATGGATTTTGGGGGGATCCCCATGCCGTGTTTTCGGCGTAGGGGGTTCCTCCTAAAATCCATACCAGACCTAATGGCCTGGTATGCTCCTGGAGGGGAACCCATGCCATTTTTTTATTTAAAATTTGGCGTGGAATTCCCCCTCATGATTCATACGTACTGTGTTCAGAACGCAACACATCTGCGAATCAGATGCGTTCCCATAGAACATAATGGGCAGACAATTTGCACCGCAATGCCTAGAAGGCGCACACGTTTTTGGGCAATGCACAGTGCGAATGCATCGCACATATGTGAACCAGCCTCATTGAAATCAATGTATTTTAAAATGTTATGCGAATTGGATGCGGTGTAAGCCGCAACCAATTCACATAGGTGTGAACGGGGCCTAAAGGTTAATTTCCCACATTTGTGGCTTTTTAAATCGCAATTAGTGTATAAATAGTCAATGAGTTTGTTAGCTGCTACATGGATGCACTAAGCAGGCTAGATACTAAGCCATGGGGAGCAGAAAAAAACTGTCAAAAGACCTGCGTAACAAGGTAATGAGACTTTACAAAGATGGAAAAGGATATAAAAAGATATCCAAAACCTTGAATATGCCAGTCAGTACTGTTCAATCATTTAAGAAAAAGTGGTAAATTTCGGGATCTCTTGATACCAAGCCAAGGTCAGGTAGATCAAGAAAGATCAAGAAAGATCAAGAAAGATTTCAGCAACAACTGCCACAGGAATTGTTCGGTATACAAACAAAAACCCACAGGTATCTCAGGAGAAATACAGGCTGCTCTGGAAAAAGATGGTGTGGTTGTTTTGAAAGAAGCACAATATGATGATTCTTGAACAAAAAAGAGTTGCATGGTCAAGTTGCCAGAAAGAAGCCTTTACTGCACAAGTTCCACAAAAAAGCCTGGTTACAATATGCCCAACACCCTGACATGCCTCATTGGGCTTTTTTTGTGGCATTTGCGCAGTAAGGGCTTCCTTCTGGCAGCTCAACAATGCAGCTCTTTTTGTTCAAGTATCGTTGAATTTTGCTCCTTAACCACTTGCCGACCGGCTCACGCCATTATTCGTCGGAAAACTGGCATGGCTGGGCATATTAACGTACCTGTATGTTGCCCTTTAAGACACGGCATTGTGAGCGCGCCCGCATCGAGCTTCGTGAGTGTGACCGCGGGCCCCGCGGACTCAATGTCCGCCGGGAGTCCCACGATTGTCTCACGGAGAGGAAGAACGGGGAAATGCTGATGTAAACAAGCATTTCCCCGTTCTGCCTAGTGCCTAGTGACAGAACACTGATCACAGCTCCCTGTCGTGTCACACGTAGCCCATCCCCCCCACAGTTAGAACACATCCCTAGGACACACTTAACCCCTTTAGCGCCCCTAATGGTTAATCCCTTTACTGCCAGTGCCATTTTTACAGTAATTGGTGCATTTTTATAGCACTGATCGCTATATAAATGACAATGGTCCCAAAATGGCATCAAGTGTCCGATGTGTCCGCCATAATGTCGCAGTCATAATAAAAATCGCTGATCGCTGCCATTACTAGTAAAAAAAATTATTAATACAAATTTTGTAGACGCTATAACTTTTGCGTAAACCAATCAATAAACGCTTATTGCGATTTTTTTTTTTACCAAAAATATGTAGAAGAATACGTATCAGCCCCGGAAGATTTTACCCCCTTCCTGACAAGAGCACTTTTTACGATTTAGCACTGCGTCGCTTTAACTGACAATTACACGGTCGTGTGATGCTGTAACCAAACAAAATGTGCGTCCTTTTTTTCCCACAAATAGAGCTTTCTTTTGGTGGTATTTGATCACTTCTGTGGTTTTATTTTTTTCGCTATAAACAAAAGAACAGCGACAATTGTGAAAAAAAAACACAATATCTTTTACTTTTTGCTATAATAAATACCCCAATTTTTTTTTTTATAAAACAACATTTTCTTCAGTTTAGGCCGATATGTATTTTTCTACATATTTCTGGTAAAAAAAGTTATAGTGTCTACAAAATAGGGGATAGAATTATGGCATTTTATTATTATTATTTTTTTTACTAGTAATGGCGGCGATCTGCAATTTTTATTGGGACTGCGACATTATAGCGGACAGATCGGACAGTTTTGACACATTTTTGGGACCATTGACAATTTTACAGCGATCAGCTATAAAAATGCACTGATTACTGTAAAAATGTCACTGGCAGGGAAAGGGGTTAACACTAGGGAGCGATCAAGGGGTTAATTGTGTTCCCTCTCTGTGTTCTAACTGAAGGGGGGATGGGACTTACTAGGGGAAATGACAGGTCGCCGTTCATATTTAGTATGAACAGATGATCAGTCATTTCTCCCCTGAAAGAAGCGGGATCTGTATCGCCGGGCACTCTTATCGGCTCCGGGGGCGAGCAGCGGGCACCTAGTGGCCACAGGGCGAAGCGACATAACAGCCGTGCCATTTAAGCCTGTGTTTGCCACCTTCTGTGTCTGTACCAAGGCCAAACATTCCAGGGTATGTGAACTTTTGTTTCAGGGCCAATTGGGTGATTTCTGTTATTATGATTTTTTCAAAATCCAAAAAACTGTGACAATAAATAACTTCATGTGATCCGTATTCCTAAATAAAAGACAGTTTTTTAGCATGATCAGTCATATTTTCAATATTAATGCTAAAATTTCACAATTTCGCCCACGGTATGCAAACTTTTGAGCACAACTGTATGTCAAACATACTGTATGTGCAGATATGTGTATAAGGGAAGTATAATATACTGTATATGCTAATTCCTCTTGGATATTTTTTCTTGGATTGGAATGAATTTATTGTATACATGCCTGTTGGTTTAGTGATTATAGATTGAAAGCTGGATTAGAAATGGCTCCTTTAGCCCTGGTTCACATTGGTGTGTTTTGACATGCGATTTGACATGTCAAATTGCATGTCAAATCTACGGCAATTGCCGGCAATGGCACCGTCCTAATTGTCCATGGCAACCAAAAAGTGTCCCTTTACGTCAAAAGCGGTTTTAGACCAGCTAGAAAACAGAACACTTGCAGAATTGAGCGATAGTGATTAGTATGGAAATTCGTCATCAAACACTAAAAGTATCGACAGCGACAATTCTACAACTGAGCAAATTTCTGTGTTTTTGATTTTATTACATTATTGAATACATTTTATGATTATTATTATATTATTATTTGTTATAATTTATAGTTATTTATTATATTATAATTTATGATTTTGTGTTTCAAACTTTAAAATGGCGGTCATTGCAAAACTTTATGTCAAACTGTATTTGCGCAGCAGTCTTACAAGCGCACTTTTTTTGGATTAAAAAAATAAGAAAACAGTAAAGTTAGCCCAATTTTTTTTATATTGTGAAAGATAATGCTACGCCGAGTAAATTGAAACCCAACATGTCACGCTTCAAAATTGCGCTCGCTCATGGAATGGCAACAAACTTTTACCCGTAAAAATCTCCATAGGCAAGGTTTAAAAACATCTACAGGTTGCATGTTTTGAGTTACAGAGGAGGTCTAGGGCTAGAATTATTGCTCTCGCTCTAACGATCGCGGCTATACCTCACATGTGTGGTTTGAACACAGTTTTCATATGCGGGCACTGCTCACGTATGCGTTCGCTTCTGCGCGCGAGCTCGTCGGGACGGGGCACTTCAATTTTTTCTTTTTTTTTCTTATTTATTTTACTTTGTTTTATTTATTTTGACACCGTTTTAAAAATAAACTAAACATTTGGGTCACTTTTATTCCTATTACAAGGAATGTAAACATCCCTTGTAACATATAAAAGCATGACAGGCCCTCTTAAATATGAGATCTGGGGTCAAAAAGACCTCAGATCTCATATTTACACTAAAATGCAAAAAAAAAAAAAAAAGGTCCTTTAAGAGCTATGGGCGGAAGTGACGTTTTGACGTCGCTTCTGCCCTGCTATTGTATGGAGACGGGTGGGGGCCATCTTACTCTAAAGCACTCACCCCAGACTTTACCTGCCCTTTTCTTTTACTTGGCTCCTCTGCAGGAAAGAATGAGGCACACCGAACTAGCAGCCCGTACCCTCCTGGATGGGGAGGTTGAGCGGTGTTAGTTTTTCGGGCCTGCCTGCGGCTAGTGTTAGACTCCTCCCAAGCTGATTTTTGCATTAGCCAGAGACAAGTCCTTAATTCTCCCCAGTAAAGTAACTGTCCACACCAACTGAAAGTCCAACCTTAGTATTTATTTCACCACTGACAACAAATAGTCTCTATGAGAGCAGACAGGTTGACACGTGACACAGGTCAGATAAGGTGGGAGGAGGTCCAGGCACAAACTCAATTTAGGCTTCTCTTACTGTTCTGCTTTCATGAACAGGCTTGGAGGCACGGTCTCTGCCACAGACCGGGTGAATATGAAAAGTCACTGCCACTGACTTGTTGAAGTTGGTCACTGCCACTGACCTGGTGAATAGGGCCTTGCCCTATTTGGTCACTGCCACTGACCTGGTGTGCGTAGAGTCACTGCCACTATGACCTACAGAACATGCACTTCCTTCTTCAAGAAACTTGGCCCTTGTTAAGGAGAATAACATCCCTCCGGAGAGTTATCAGAGGCCCCCACTGTCACCACGACTCTGCACTGGGTCTTCAGAAGGGGTCACCTCCCTGGCCTCCTCGATCCTGGATACGGGTTCCCTTGCAAGGCGGCACCCTGGGAGCCCTCAATCCCGGGCGGAACCCAGCCGAAGCCGCTGGGCTCCGGGCCTCAAAATAGTACCTCACCCCAGACTGAAGGTGTCTGGGATGGAACAGGCACCCGGAGGCGACACACGCACCACCTAGGCCGAAGGTGCCTGGGCGCGACCATTATGGAAGATGGCCGCGCCTTTTTATACCCTCTCCCGACAGGCCGTACTGCTGCCGAGAGGGGACAAGAAAAGGCACAACCTTGCATCAGTGGTTCAACCCTGGCCCACGGCAACAGCGCCACCTGTAGGCCACAGGGAACAGCACACCAACACTATCTCCCAAGGACAGAAATGGTCCAAGAAACCTAACAATTAGTGTATCTGAGCCATATTACCACTCAGATACTCCCCTTAAATATAGCACCCCGCTACATTACCTTTACTCGTCTCCATACCCAGCCACAGTAAGGACCAGATCGCCTCCGCCGCTACCGACGGCTCCGGTAAGCGGCAGAGGGCGCGGGAGGGGGGCCCCTCTCCCACTGCCGATAACGGTGATCTTGCGGCGAATCCACTGCAGAGACCACCATTGTCGTAAACCAGACCGCTCACTGAAGAGATGAATACCTGGGTTATGGCAGCTAGCTGCTGTCATAACAGAGATATCCATCTTCAAAGTGCCGACGTATACGTATATATACATATACATATACATATATACACACAGTGGGCAGTCCGGAAGTGGTTAACCAACATTACATTATACAAATTAACCTGTCATGATGTCACTCTAGTGTTCACTACAGGTACAGTATATTGCATTGCACCTAGTTAAATGTTTGATTTTACATTATTTTTTTCTTTGAAAACTCATATAAAGAATTAGATGAAAGAATAGTAATTTAACAACGATCATTCTACCATACTATTATGCTTCATCCCATGTTTATTTTTCCACAAATTTGTTCCTAAGCCTGTTTATTAGTTGTGTCACCGATATAAAGTCAGCATTTGTGTGAGTACCCTATACAATTCTGTGTTTACACCTTGATTTTAGCTATTGTTATTTTTGTTCAGCTCATTAGATAAAACATAATGTTTGAGTGTTGACTTTGAAATTACAATATGTTCAATGATTTTTGAAAAATAAAAGCTTTCTATTTTCTCACATCTCTATAATGTTCAATTTGTTTGGTATTCACTATTAAGGGCAATATTCTCAGCTATTAGGCCTCATGCCCACTGGCGTTTTTACAGCTGCGTTTTTTGCAGCTTAAAAACGCCTGTCCATGTTATTGTAAATATTTTTTTTTTTTTTTTTTGAACAAAAAAAAAAAAAAAAAAAACGTCGGAGCTAAAAACGCGACCGCGCGTTAGTGCGCGTTTTTGCGCGTTTTTTGACGCTCGCGTTTTTTCCTGCCTAATTTTGACGCTGAGGAACGCACTGGCCCTGGGTTTTTTTTACAGCTTACAAACGCCTATGCTCTTTACAGCTCAAAAACGCCTAGGTGGGCATGAAGCTATAGACTAACATGGACAGGCGTTTTTAAGCTGTAAAAAACGCTCAAAAACGCAGCTGAAAAAACGCCCGTGGGCATGAGGCCTTAGGCCTCATGCCCACGGGCGTTTTTACAGCTGCGTTTTTGAGCGTTTTTTACAGCTTAAAAACGCCTGTCCATGTTATTGTAAATATTTTTTTTATTTTTTTTTTTTGAAAAAAAAAAAAAAAAAAAAAAAAAAAAACGTCGGAGCTAAAAACGCGACCGCGCGTTAGTGCGCGTTTTTTGCGCGTTAGTGCGCGTTAGTGCGCGTTTTTTGACTCTCGCGTTTTTTCCTGCCTAGTTCTGACGCTGAGGAACGCACTGGCCCTGGGTTTTTTTTACAGCTTACAAACGCCTATGCTCTTTACAGCTCAAAAACGCCTAGGTGGGCATGAAGCTATAGACTAACATGGACAGGCGTTTTTAAGCTGTAAAAAACGCTCAAAAACGCGGCTGAAAAAACGCCCGTGGGCATGAGGCCTTAGTATTATTATACATTTGTTCCCTTTTGTGCTCTTCTCTAGGTATGTTGTTTTTGATAATGGCTCTATTAATGTCTGAATGCCATTTTCCACCCACACTCTTCCAGTCAGCAAGACAAATAATGTGCATGCAGAGACATGTTTCAATGAACAAAACCAGAGTTCTTTGACATAAGCAAAATACATTCTTCTAAATAAACATTTGGATACTTTTGAGTATTTGGATATGCTTCTAAGTTGATTAAAAAAAAATAGTGAAAATATTATAAGGCCAATTTACTTTTAGATGATTTAAGTATACTGTAAGTCATTTGATTTGTAAGCATAGCCTGCCATTTACTATGTGCTTTTGTGCTCTGATAGCAAATTCCAAAGTCACCTCCTTTCATTCTATAATGGCTGGAGCACAAACAAACAAAGTAAAAGAACAGAAGACACCTTAAATGTTATTTGTAGAATTGTATCTAATGTCCTAATCACCATGAGTCATTAACGTTTATGCAAGTCCCAAGAGCTTTTTGTGGATTAAATGCTCAAGTTAGCCAAGGTAAATGGGAAGTGTTGTTATTTGAAATTGGGGTAGTGGTAGTGTTGGTGGGGGGAGTTAGTGTGTTACGGAGTTCAGGATATGTGGGCTAGTTGGTGGGTGAATCTGTTAGGGGTAAGGGTTGTAATGTTGGTTAGGCACCAGCCATTCTTCTTTGGCAGATCAGCTCAGGTAGTTATGTAAGTGGTTAGCTAGCTAGTATTACCTGTGTAGTCAGGGCTGGATTCCCGACAAGGCCACCGAGGCCAGGCCTCGGGGCGGCAGTGGGTGCAGGGGTGGCGCCGCGCAGTGGGGGGGGGTGAAATCCTGTGTCAGCGTGTGTCTCTCTGGCTCCGTCAGCCTAATTTCTATTTCCTGTGTCACCCTGTGATCCGGCCGCCATGTTTAATGTCAGCTGGGTGGCCGGCGCTCTGTGATTGGGCGAATGGGGTCATGTGAGGCGGCGGGGCTAACCTAAGTTCTTAATGCTTCTGGAGTCCCGCCTCTGCTATCTTCTCCTCCTCCTCTCCTCAGTACTGGGACTCATCATTCCCCGTTGGTTGTGGCAGACAAGAGATCAGATCGATGGTGAACAAAAAAAAGCGGAGACGAGGGAGCAGCAGCTACTGCAACTAATCATCCTCTCCAAGGCAAAGCCAGCACTATGAGTTCTGCCTTTCTCTTCACAAGAAGTGCATGCAGACTTTCCTGGCTTCCTATTGGCTGTGAGACTCTGGACACTGAGCTGCTTCCTGTCCAATGAGTCCTTGCAGTATACTGCTCAGAGCTCTGCTAGTCTGCTGTAAATGTAAATGGACATCTCTGGGTCACTCAGCATGTATAACACATTCACATAGGGCAAACTACACTCACACAGTCTACACTACACACATACACAGAGCATCACCCTCTTCTCCACTTATCCCCAATGTCCCTCCTCTCCTCCCACTTATTCCCAATGTCCCTCCCTCTCCTCCCACTTATCCCAAATGTCCCTCCTGTCCCCCCACTTATCCCAAATGTCCCTCCTGTCCCCCCACTTATCCCAAATGTCCCTCCTGTCCCCCCACTTATCCCCAATGTCCCTCCCACTTACCCCAAATGTCCCTCCTGTCCCCTCCACTTATCCCCAATGTCCCTCCTGTCCTCCCACTTATCCCAAATGTCCCTCCTGTCCCTCCACTTTGGCGTGGTTCGCTTTGCGCGCCACATTTTCATATTATTTTGTGACACGCCTACAAATGAATGCCCTGCCCCCTAATTATAACAAGGCTCCGCCTACAGGCAAAAAAAGTGTCCCGGATTATTTTTTTTTGCAATGTTGGCAACTATGTTAATAGGATATAAAAAAAAGAGACAGTTTGGTCAGGGGGACTTTGAATGAGGCCATATAGAATAAAAATTGAAGCAGCGCTAAGTGTCATTGAATACAATAACCGTGTTATAACTGATATAAAACCAGCAAAAAACTAATAGACGTGCTATTTAATAATATAAGTCTAACTATAGGTAATATAGTGCAAAACATGCAATTCAAAGTCTTCATAAGTCCCCAGAGGGATAAAGTGCAAAAAAAGTCCAAAACGCTAAAAAAGATAAAGTGCTAATTATTTCAAAGTCATCGGCGGCCAAAAGCAGGCACGGAGTAAAAAGACAGATGTGGAAATCCAGCTTAATGCATCAGGGATATCAAGGATCAGTAGGGAATCATTAGGCATACACAATTCTCCACCGTAGACACCAGCCTCTCACCTTAATGATGGACCCCAAGGGGTCAGACACAGCCTCAAACAATCTCCACTGCTCCAGATAGTCACATCCAACCCTTTGGTATGGATAGGGATCATTGCAAGGCTCTCCACCACTCCCCATAGTTGTTCCTTGGGTTAAATTAGAAAGCAACTCCCCTTACTCATAGAGGTCATGCATGACCTCTATGAGTAAGGGGAGTTGCTTTCTAATTTAACCCAATGAACAACTACGGGAAGTGGTGGAGAGCCTTGCAGTGATCCCTATCCATACAAAAGGGTTGGATGTGACTATCTGGAGCAGTGGAGATTGTTTGAGGCTGTGTCTGACCCCTTGGGGTCCATCATTAAGGTGAGAGGCTGGTGTCTACGGTGGAGAATTGTGTATGCCTAGTGATTCCCTACTGACCCTTGATATCCCTGATACATTAAGCTGGATTTCCACACCTGTCTTTTTACTCCGTGCCTGCTTTTGGCCGCCGATGACTTTGAAATAATTAGCACTTCATCTTTTTTAGCGTTTTGGACTTTTTTTTGCACTTTATCTCTCTGGGGACTTATGAAGACTTTGAATTGCATGTTTTGCACTATATTACCTATAGTTAGACTTATATTATTAAATAGCACGTCTATTAGTTTTTTGCTGGTTTTATATCAGTTATAACACGGTTATTGTATTCACTGACACTTAGCGCTGCTTCAATTTTTATTCTATATTTTGTTGATGTTGGTTACATTTTAGAAGCTAGCTGCTGTGTGTCCTATTTATTTATTTTATTTAAATCGATTATATTTATAATTTAGCACGTTGCACTTTGTTAGTGTAGTAATACCCAGTGGCAGGTGCAGAGGCACTTTTTCTTTATACTTTGAATGAGGCCAATCACTATATAGAGTAAGCATGTGGGATATAAAACACAGTATTGCTTTTATGGGTTCTGACAAAAAAGGGGGGGGGGTTAGTAAGGGACTTTGAATGAGAGATGTATATCAAAAAGCAGTCTTAGCACAGATAATTTTATTATACCTTGTGAGATCATGTACAGCATACTGAATGACAAAAAAATGAATACACAAAATCGCATGAAAGCAAGGCATGCTAAAAACCACATATACATATTGACGCCTTGGTACTTGGCATATCATGGAGTAAAGACAAGTCCTGCACAACATGAGCCACTGAGAGGGCTAGATGGTGTTGAAAAATCTTGGAGTAAAACAATATAAAAGACATAAAATCATCTGTATGGACATCATGCATCTCTGTAAGCGCGTTTTGTTGGGGTGTACCAACTTTTCAGAGGCAAATGCAATGGTGATCTATAAAGAGAGACATCCTCCTTCACGGTCCCCCCCCTCCCCCATGACTTTACCATTAAGATCAACAACACAACCATTGGTCCCTCCACACATGCCAGGGTGCTGGGTGTAATCCTTGACTCTGACCTCTCCTTCAGCCCCCACATCCAATCACTGGCTAAATCCTGCTGCCTTAAACACCGCAATATCTTCAGAATTCGACTCTTCCTGACTAATGACACCACAAAGCAACTTATTCACTCCTTGATTATTTCTCGCTTTACGCAGGCTATCCCCCCTTCAGTCTATTATGAATTCTGCTGCTAGACTAATACACCTCACTAATCGATCCGTGACTGCTGCTCCTCTCTGCCAATCCCTTCACTTGCTTCCCCTACCCCACCGTGTAAAATTCAAAATGCTAACCGCAACATACAAGGCCATTCACAACATCGCCCACATCTACATCACATACCTCATCTGCAGATATTGCCCAAATTGTCCCCTCCACTGTTCCCAGGACCTCCTGCTCTCTAGCTCCCTTGTCACCTCCTCCCATGCTCGCCTTCAGGACTTCTCCAGAGCCTCTCCCATCCTCTGGAACTCCCTGCCCCGGTATGTCCGATCAGCCCCTACCCTGTCCTCCTTTAGGAGATCCCTGAAAACTCATTTATTCAGGAAAGCCTATCCCACACCCATCTAACAACTGTCTCCGAGCCACCCCCATCAAATCATTCTCTGCAGCTATTTCCTTTTGTACCACCACCCGCTCCCTTTAGAATGTAAGCTCTACAAGCAGGGCCCTCCTGTACCTTCTGTATTGAGCTGTACTGTAATTGTGCTGTCCCCACTCTACATTGTAAAGCGCTGTGTAAACTGTTGTATAATAATAATAATAATAATAATAATAATAATAATAATGTATAATATTGTAGCTGAATAATAGGAATAAGTAATGGGTGTAAGGGACAAGATGGACATCCCTATAAATACTCACGTTAACTGCATAGATGTGAACAGAGGATCAGAGCTGTTAGAGATGTCTGGTATGGGAGC
This sequence comes from Rana muscosa, assembly GCA_029206835.1. Lineage (NCBI taxonomy): Eukaryota > Metazoa > Chordata > Amphibia > Anura > Ranidae > Rana > Rana muscosa. Next base: position 1,261,598,454 of record CM055122.1, read on the forward strand.
TGAGGTTGAGACACGTGGACAAGCAGGGAGCACTGTGGATTCCCCAAGGCCAATGTGCAAATGTAGATGACAGTGAGCCAACAGTTCTGTGGATTGAGATCAGTAGTATATATTGAATGTATAATATTATTGAGAAGTGTGAGAAGCCCATACACTAGGTCAGATGAAGTGAAGAACTGAGCAACCACCAAGTATGAAAGTGGATGAAAGAAAATAAAAATATATCCTGGGTGAGATAGTATAGGAACAAAGGGAAAGGTGGACAAAGTGCTAAAAGTATAGGTGAAACCTATGGTGATTTACCTTGTTGGTTCACATGGAAATTGGGAACCAAAATCACAAGTGAATGCTTGCATATAAAGGTGTTGCCAGAGAGACACATAGACATCAAGTGAGGCGAATTTAAATGCTCCCAGCTGATACAGCGTGTCCTGCCCAGCATCACGTGGGCATGGCAAGAAAGGGGAGGCATCTGTGCCAGAGCGAAAAAATCCGCCCATACAGGCTCAGGTACCACCCCAATGTCAGCCTGGATGGAAAGAAAAACCTGCTCATGCGGTGCGACATCAAAAAGTGTCGCACACACCGAGCGGTAACGTGGCGCCGATGCGGTAAGGAGCACCTGCCCAAACCACCACCTCCATCCACCACAAACGGGGAGGAAGGGAACAGGTGGAAGAGGGAGGGGTGCCAAGATCGCATCGCAGCTCCCAGGGGACAGACAAGCAAACAGCCCAAAAATCCATGCACACACTAAACAAACCCTACCATCATTTTATATGCCCCAAGGGCGTACTTGCGTTGGGCGGGGAGGGCACTACTCCCTCCCAGTAATTCCCCGTTTTTCATTTCTTTTGTTCCCATATAGGGGTGGGTGCATGCGTTTTATGCTAAGTTCCAAACTGTTCTTAACCACTTGAGGACCGCCGCACGCCAATGTACGTCGGCAGAATGGCACGGCTGGGCACATGGGCGTACAGGTACGTCCCCTTTAAGAGCCCAGCCATGGGTCGCGGCGCGCTTGCGACCCGGTCCTCTTCTCCGTGACCATCCCCGCGGGAACAGCGGACCTGATCGCCACTGGTGTCCCGCGATCGGGTCACAGAGAGGAAGAATGGGGAGAAGTGTAAACAAACCTCTCCCCGTGCTTCCTAGTGAGCCTGTCACTGATCGTCTGTTCCCTGTCATAGGGAACGACGATCAGTGACGTCACACGCTAAGCCACGCCCCCCCACAGTAAGTAAAACACATCAGGCACACTTAACCCCTACAGCGCCCCCTCCTGGTTAACCCATAAACTGCCAGTGACATTTTCACAGTAACCAGTGCATTTTTATAGCACTGATCGCTGTGAAAATGACAATGGTCCCAAAAATGTGTCAAAAGTGTCCGATGTGTCCACCATAATGTCACAGTCACGAATAACATCACTGATCGCCGCCATTACTAGTAAAAAAAATATGAAATAAATAAAAATGCTATAAAACTATCCCCTATTTCGTAAACGCTATAAATATTCTCTTGATTATCATGACATATCCATATGAATATAGATATATTTTTTATTTCAATCTACCATCTCTTGTTCCCTACCTCAGCTTCCATGCCAGATATCTCTAACAGCTCTAATCCTCTGTTCACATCTATGCAGTTGACGTGAATATTAATAGGGATGTCCATCTTGTCCCTTACACCCATTACTTATTCCTATTATTCAGCTACAATATTATACCATATGGTTATGTCTCTTTATAGATCACCATTGCAGTCACCCCTGAACAGTTAGTAAACCCTAAAGAAACGCATCGGGATAACATAGATGCTTGATGTCCATACAGATGATTTTATGTCTTTTATATTGTTTTACTCCAAGATTTTTCAACACCATTGTGATGAACCCAGGACTATGTCCGCCGTCAATGCTTCCTCTGTCCAGAACCAGCACTATACAAGACTCTTTAGCCCACCCAGTTACCAGCCGCAACACAGTGTAGAGTGGCAAACAACAAAAAACTGATTTATTTTCACACATGGACACAACAGATAAAATAACCCAGAGACTCTTTCCCCCCACCCTTGGAAAACAGGGTGGGTTAAACTGTCCAATGACAATGGACACACAGGTCAGGTGTGTTCAAACTTCAGTAAACAGTCTTATCAGCAGGGGGGCTGCTGGAGGAGTCCCCCTCCCTCTTTCCTCACAGCAAACAAACTTACACATCCCATAATAGTTGAGGCAGACAGCCACAATAGAATAATAGAACACAGTCACACCCTAAGAGCCCATTCACACTGGGGCAACACGACTTCCAGCGCGATTTTATGAGGCAACTCAGACACGATTTTATGAGGCAACTCAGCGTGACCTGGAGCTATTTACAAGGCAACTCCAAGTTGCCTGCAGGACAGGAGACATTCCAGTGGCCAATCAAACAAGAATCAGCTCTGTGGGAGGGAGGGGGGAGGGAGAGGTTTGCCTGATAAATGTATGTTATCTTCCTGGAGAGTCGCTCCTATTAAGACAGTGAGAGGCGACTCCCATTGAAATGAATGGTTACAGGTCGCCTAGGAGTCGGATTGAAGTAGTACAGGGACCTTTTTTGAAGTCGGAGCGTCTTCAGTAGTGTGCATAAGGACGGCTCCATTAACTTACATTGATTTCTTCAGCCAGCGCGACCTGAGGCGACTAGGGGCGACCTGGGGCGATTTGGAGTCGGATCCAAAGACGCCCCTGTGTGAATGGGCTCTCAACGCTCACAGCAAATAGTTTACAACAGCATGAGACAACACACAATATATACATATATACAACATTGAGTCTGACTAGCACAGATCATAGTGGGGTTTCACATTCACCATGTGCCCCTATTAGAGACACAGGGTGATTTACACTTAAGAGGGGTTGGGGAAGCTGGACACAGAGTTTCCAGCGCTCTCCAAGGTAAGCAGAGTTGCACAAACCCCCCACCCAACGTAACCCCTGTCACAACCATCTATCTCTCTCAGTGGTTCATGTTGTGCATGACTTGCCTTTACTCCATGATATGCCAAGTACCAAGGCGTCAATATGTATATGTGATTTTTAGAATTCCCTGCGTTAATGCGATTTTGTGTATGCATTTTTTTGTCTTTCAGTATGCTGTACGTGATCTCACAAGGTATAATAAAATGCTCTGTGCTTTTTGGTATACATCTCTCATTCAAAGTTCCTAACTAACTCCCCCCTTTTTTGTCGGATCCTATATAAGCAATACTGTGTTTTATATCCCACATGCTTACTCTATATAGTGATTGGCCCCATTCAAAGTCTCCCTGACCAAACTCTCTCTTTTTTTGTCCAAATTTGGGATGGAGGCCAATTACTTATGGTGCCTTGGACCACATCATTCTTTCTTACTAATAGGATATGGATGACGAAATCCCTATGGTCTCTGCAGTTTATAGATTGAGAATATGTGTGGTTACGGTGACCTATATATAAGTAATGTTATCGCTAGCATATTGTCACAACCCGCAACCTATCTGTACCAACCGCCGGGGTCCTCGCACTTGCAGCATGTCATTTCTTGGCACTCTTGTTGGTGGCCATTGTCCTGTGGCACCCCCGTGTGAGTATAGTGAGACCTCTAGCACATGTCTGATGGCATCCTCATATCAAGATGGCAGCACTGGAGTGCTTCCTGTTATAGACAGAAATTGCATCACTTCCACTACACCCTCCGGAGGTCATTTCCTGTTTAATCACTATAAAGCTGAGAGGTTTCAGAGAAAGAGTGCTCAGTTGTTTTAGAGCTACCCGCAATGTGTACCTGTTTCTTGCCGTGTGATATTGCTACCTTAACTTTTCTATGTTTATTGACTCTGATCCTTTGCTGCCTGCCCTGACCTTCTGCTACGTTTGTCTTTTTATTATTAGACTTTCCCTTTTGTACCATGTTTTTGGAAACTGTGCTGGATTCACCAGCATGGAGTCCACAGGGTTGGCTGAAGCATTAGTGACATTGACTCAACAGATAAGCATGCTGGCAGTGTCTGTGCAAGACCTACAAACTAATCAAGTGCCTTCATAAAAGGTATCAATGCACTATATGAATCCCCATAAAGTAGCCTCTGCCGCAGCCTCACTCAGAGCCCTCAATCAAGGAAGAAGAAATGTTGAGGAATACATTAGTGAATTTCGTCATCTGCCAGTAGCATCAAATTGGAATGAACCCTCTCTACTAGGTTAGTTTCGCTTAGGACTTTCTGAAACCCTAAAGGATGAGTTGGTCAGAGTCAGTGTTCCATCCACACTTGCAAGCAATGTCTCCTTGTGTATACAGATCAATCGCAGATTATGGGAGAGAAGACAAGAACAGGCCAATACTTAACCTATTCCTCAGAGGCACAATTTCTTCTCTGCTCATTGCAATCCTGACATATCCTCTGAAGCTCCCACAGATGAACCCATACAGATTGGAATAGCCCAAAGACCTCTCTCTGATAAGCTTTACATGATTAGCTTTACATTCCTTCACTTGATGTTCTATATTGTGGAAAGTAAGACAAAAATCTCCTGCCTCTCTGTGTTTCATCAAAAAACAGGTGGTGTGGTTCTGTCTAGAGGCAAAGTTTAGAATTTTGCAGCCCTCCTCAGAACAATGGGTGTTCATATGGCTAGAAAAAGAAAGAAAAAAAGGAGGGCGCACCGACCTAGTGCATTACCACTTAAAGGTTTATTAAAATGTGATTAAAAAGCAATAGTCCTACTTACAGACAGAGCCTAAGTACAAGCTTATCGGACAAAAGGGCTGGAATTCTTGGTATCCACCGACTGGACTCGACAACAGAGAGGGTCGGATGATACCCCAAAGCATCCAGATGGCTGACGCATTTCTGGGGTGCACCCCTTTCATCAGAGCCTAGGTGGTCCGTGATAGCTCTCACACTAACCTCCAATTTATATGTGTGCACATGTGAAGAGGGCCCCAGCTCAGGTGGCCGGCAAGTACACATAGAGGAGGCTTTTCAAAAATACCTGCAGGTATACGAAGAGGACAGTGCAGGGAGTGTGAAAACTATGAAGCATGACAAGGACGAACCACCACGCGTCAGCCATCTGGATGCTTTGCGGTATCATCCGACCCTCTCTGTTGCCGAGTCCAGTCGGTGGATGCCAAGAATTCCAGCCCTTTTGTCCGATAAGCTTGTACTTAAGCTCTGTCTGTGAGTAGGACTATTGCTTTTTAATCACATTTTAATAAACCTTTAAGTGGTAATGCACTAGGTCGGTGCGCCCTCCTTTTTTCTTTCTCTTTCTATATTGTGGAAAACCAGGACATCAAGTGAAGGAATGTAAAGCTAAGCCAAGTTCTGGGGGAGGTAAGCAATCTAATATATCCTCCACCTCACAACAATTGCTACATACCATTTCCTCTAATTAGATTATCTCTGTCTCTCTTTACAGTAGAATAATGAGCCTGTGAACCCTAATGCAATGATCGATTCCAGAGCTTGTGGCTGCTTTATGGACACTACGTTAGCTAAAGCTTTGTCAGTACCTACCACCAATAAAGAGGTACCTACACAAATACAGCAAATAGATGGAACTCCTTTAAAATCTGGTCCTATTACCACAGAATCCATTCCTCCAGAAATGACCGTAGGATCTTGCCATAGAAAGACACTCTTTTAACCTTGTCTTTTATCCCATTTTTCCGCTGGTATTAGGAATAAATTGGTTATAGAGACACAACCCTGCAGTAGATTGGCAAACTGGTGTATGAAAGTTTTCTTCTACGCACTGTCTATCTAGTTGTCTAATACCTCAAGCTGTGAATCTGACCTTGGAGCCTACTACTAATGACAACAATATGTCAAAGATTTCTGTACACTATTTGGCCTTTGTTGATGTTTTTTAGAAGAAAGGGGCTGATACTCTCCCACCTCACCGAGATTATGATTGTCCTATCTAATTGTTACCAGGGGCTCCTATACCGCATTGCAGGACATATCTTCTTGCAGAGCCTGAATTACAAGTTTTAAAAGAATACATTGATGGAAATTTAAAAAAGGGCTTCATAAGGCCATCTACCTCCCCTGCTGGTGCTGGGTTTTTTTTTGTAGGGAAAAAAAGATGGAGTCCTCTGTCCATGTGTGGATTATTGAGCACTGAATGCTATTACCATTAAAAATAAATATCCACTGCCTTTAACTCCTGAATTAATGGAAAGATTGTGTTCTGCTACCATTTACAGCAAGATCGATCTACGAGGAGCTTATAACTTAATGAGGATTAGAACTGGAGAATAATGGAAAACTGATTTCTGTTCTCGTTATGGACCTTATGAATATTTGGTGATGCCATTTGGATTATGCAATACTCCTGCCACATTTCAGCAGTTTGTCAATGATGTTCTGTGGGATATTCTAGACACCTATGTAGTAGTATACCTGGAGTATATATTGACAGAGGTGTAGCTTGAAGCTTGTGGGCCCCAATGCAAAAGTTGACCTCGGCCCCCCCATTACCACCCACCACTTCCACTGTGCATGCAGATACATCCACCGCACGCCAAGATACTCAAAGTGGCTTAAGAGTTTTGCGTTCCCAGAATTCCTCTTTACATCAGAGGACAGGGATTACCGCTGGAGAATCAGAGGACAGGGATTACCGCTGGAGAATCAGAGGACAGGGATCACCGCTGGAGAATCAGAGGACAGGGATCACCGCTGGAGAATCAGAGGACAGGGATCACCCCTGGCAGGTAACTTGGCAGAGCTCCTTTCCCATCCCAGCACTGTATACAGCCCCCCCCCCCCACACTACACAGGGCTGAAATCACATTCCTTTACACACAGTCTGTCAGACTTCACAGTTTCTGGCTTTTATGTTGCCTTTCTGATCTGTGAAATCCTTTGGTCAGAATGGCAGTGTAGTTGCAATAGGCAGATACACCCTGTGCAGATCGCGACTAACTGGCTGTGTTGTAAAGGAATGTGATTTCAGCCCTGCAGAGGAGGAACAGTATAGAGTGCTGTAATGGGAAAGGAGCTCAGCAGCCGGGCATAGTATCCAGGGGAGAGGGGGTGGTCAGGGGGCTTTGGGGGGGGGGTTCAACTTAGATCTGGGAGGGCAAAGCCATGTGACACAAAACCTGGAGCCTGCAGCCCTTCAGGGGCCCCCTGAGGAGGTGTTAAGGGATTTTTTTTAGCCATTCCTGAAGGTTTCTCTGTCAGTGTTGGCAGGTGTTGGGGGAAGGTCACCCCCCAGAGGTGTGTATCTTTTCCCCAGTTGTCAGGGAAGTGGGGTTAGCGGACATCCCCGGGTGGGGGGTACAGAGAATCCCGGATGGTGACTAGGAGACACTGAACGGTTTCTTACCTCACCAGTGACATCGGTCCCATTGTGGCTATAGGACTGCACTCTCCTCCTCTTGCCTTGCTAAGCACGGTTACCATTCCATGTTGCCAGCACACAGCACAGACACTTCCCCATCCTGGGCTGTTCTCACCTCATGCTCCTCTCCATTTAGGAAATGCCTCTCAGCTTCTCCCCAGCCAATGAGATTGGAGGGGTGTGGACTGTGGAACGCAAATTAGAAGCCCAGTACTGGAGCGTGGCTGTGGGGCCCTAGGGCAGATCGAAGCCCAGTACTGGAGCGTGGCTGGGGTCCCCTGGAGCTAGGGGCGGGGTTGCGATTGTGACCCCTGCAACCCCTTATGCTACGCCAAAGTATATTGATATACTCTACCACAGAGAAAGAACATATTGAACATGTTAAGACAGTGTTGTCTCTACTAAGGACTCATCATTTGTATGCAAAACTAGAAAAATGTGCTTTAAATGTGAAAACTGTAGATTTCCTGGGGTACATTATTTCACCTGGTTGCATAGAGGTAGACACCTCCAAGACTCAAGACATATTATCTTGGCCAGTACCTACAAAAAAACTACGGGTACAATGTTTTATTGGCTTCTGTAACTTCTATAGAAGATTCATACGTAATGAAGCGCTACCCCCAGTTAAGAGAGCCACTGGTTTTCAGTTAGTTCGGGCCCTGTATACAGCACCGCCAACCCCCGGCAATCTACTCAACCCTCTATGGCACAGTTAGTCTAGGGAATGTTTCCTTCATATAATTCTATACCTGGTTATACACAATCTCACAGCAGAATAGGCAGTTAATATGCAATAATAAACACTGAGTCAGGATTGGTAAACTATATCTGATTTACTTAGGTATAAAAGGTATAGGTTAAACATAACACATAGCATACATGCAGAGCCCTGCAGCAATAAACCTACTAATAGTGATAGTGCAGAGTGATCACACGCCACAGGCAGCTATCTTCTCTATGCGCAATGTGGCGCAACAACAAAGTTTTAAACCCCTGGTCAGGCCTGACTCAGATAAAGCTCAGTCTCTGTGAAAACAACTCTTCGCATGCAGATGAACAGTGGTGCACATTCAGGAACAGTATTTGTAATCCATAAACAGTTAATAAAAGAGGAACACTTCACCGGAGACTACACAACTTAGTTCAGCCACTAGTCTCCGGTGGGATAATAACTACAGCACGATGGGCCAAGGCAGTCACTAGGCCTAATCAAAGTATAAGCTAAATAAGTGAGCAGATGCTCGCTCACCCCTCCGGACGCGATCCCAGTCCGGGACTTCCACCGCTGTGTTTCCACACACAGTGCCTGCGACAATCAGGTCTCTGGTCCAACTGATGTCAGCAACTCAAAGAAGTCAGGTGTCACCCAGGCTCAGCAGTGGGGTGGAAGGCTCTTTGGAAGGTATGCAAGGCCCAGGCCTCGGGCCTTGCACTGCAACAGATCCGCACAGGGAGTCCCCTTGATTGCAGCGCGGTGTCCAAAGAGGCCAAGCTTAGCCTCGCCCTTTCCTTTTCTAGCCCCACCCATGAGTCTCTGCGGTGGCCAAATGCACCCTGGGTGCCAAGCGGGGTTCTGGGTAACGTAGTCCATAGGGCCTTAAAGGAGACCCCGCTACAGTAATTTCTCAAAGGTTGTTTAGCCAAAACAAAAGGTGAAATTTCAATGGACTGAACAAGCCCAACAAGCTTTTGATGAGTTGAGAGACCTGTTTACTTCTGCACCTATTCTAATTTTACCTGTGCCCAACAATCCATACTATGTTGAAGTAGATGCTTCAGAGCTACAGGTGCTGTACTATCACAGAGATCTGGTGAAAAATAACTCCTACATCCAGTGGCATTTTTTTCACGCTCCTCCCGCTGAGAGAAATTATGATGTGGGGAGAGAGAATTTTTAGCAATCAAACTTGCATTGGAAGAATGGAGACATCTGCTAGAGGGCACTAGCACACCCTTCACGGTTTATACAGACCATCGCAATCTTAAATACCTACAGACAGCGAAAAGATTAAAACTATGTCAAGCCAGATGGGCTCTTTTCTTCTGCCAGTTCCCCCTGCTATAACTTACCATCTTGGTTCTCGAAATGGTAAGGCTGATGCCCTTTCCCGTATGGCAACTGACACATCTTTTCCAGGTCCTGAACCTTCTACCATATTAAATAAAGACTGTTTTTTGGCTACTATGCCATCACTATGGGGATAAGGTCAGATCTCATAATAATGTGAATGATATTTAAAGGTATGTGCAGCACTAATAAGTGAAAGGTCTCTATATCTACAGGGCAATCAATTATGTGCATCAATGGGAAACAGTGTACCATACAGATATAAATAACATGTTTAGTACATTGTGACAGACTTAGCCGGGACAGAGGCTTTTTGAAAGGACTGAATGCTAGCCTCTTGCCTACCGACTATGGGCCTTGGATTTTAAGGGAACAATACTCTTTGCAAGGTTTATGCCTGGGGACCTTGAGGTAGTATTACTTTGGATTCAGGTCGATGTCCCCCCCAGAGGCATATCTAGTGAAAATGGCACCTATGGCAAGCACTGAAACTGTGCCCCTGTCAAAAAATTTGAAACCCATATTTTAGATAATACTGTCAGTATATACAGGTATATAGGGAGAACAGTAGGTTAGTCATTGGCACTTGCCTCCCTTGGTTTGAATCTGGGCCAGGAAGCTATTTGCATGTTCTCTTGATGTGGGCATCCTCCAGGTACCCCAGTTTCCTGGAATACTCCAAAGCCATGTTGGTAGGTGATGGTCCCCTGTCTGTATGAAGTGGCAATGTACATGGATGATCACATTCTGCATGCCACCCCCCATGTCCAAAAAATTATCCAAGATGAGCGCTGGATCAAAATCCACCAAGAGCTGGACAAGACTGAATGGAAGTATACATATATATGTGTAGGGTGCTCTATGATTGTAGGATCATAATGTGATCAGCTATATACACTGTCAGTCTGTACACAGGGTACAATTCACCTACCTGCATATGTTTGGAGTGGGAGAGGAACCCCACAGGGAAAACCTGCAAACTCCATGCAGCTAGTATCCTGGGCAAGAGTGGAGCCAAGTGTGTATGATATATATATATATATATATATATATAGTAACCTGGGGGACAGGTAGTAGGTACAAAAGCTCCCTGGGATGAGCAGGCACAGATACCAAGTCCATTGGATCAGTGAAAACACAGTGTGGTTTATTGGTGCTATATACAAAGTCAATGACAGGTGCTGTACAGTGTGCTGAAAACAAACAGAAGAAAAAATATCTAAACAAAAGCCTAGCTGTGTCTCGGCTCTAACTACACAGTATGTACAGGCCCTCACTACCAGGCTGGACAAGCCTACCGCTTGTCAGCTTCCACATTCAACAACGAAACAAGTTTTTACGCACCGTCTTGCTCTCACAGACCAATGCTGTCTGTGTTTCCCAGGCTGAGCAAAGGCTGTCTGCTCAGGTGAGCTTTTAATTAACCTGGGGGAGAGAACCAACACCTGAAGTGGATCCTGGCTCAGAGATCCCTGAATGTATATGAGAGGAGCCTGGGAGATGTATAAACCCCGAATAGGACTTTCCCAGGCTCTCTCTGGGATGCTCTGTCACAATATATATATATATATATATATATATATAGGTAGACATTGGTGGGGGGGTACCTGCTTCTCCATGCTCTCCTTGCCCCGCTGGGTGGGGGGTATCTTCTCACAGCTGGCACCCTCTAGCATGTATATACGGGAGGATCGGGTGCTCTGCTCTCCCTTGAAGGTTGGTCTTGGCCCCTCTTGGTGCCCTCCTTGCAGGCCAGGAGAGCCAGGTACAGAGTGTGACCCTTGTTACAGCGCACACTCTTCTGCGTAATCCCGAGCCTCAGGACATAGCAATACCCAAGCAAAAAATAATCTAAAATAAATGGAGGTGTAATAATAAATAATGTAAAATAATAGGAGGGGTAATAATAAATAATATAAAATAAATGGAGGGGTAATAATAAATAATATAAAATAATTGGAGGGGTAATAATAAATAATGTAAAATGATAGGAGGGTTAACAATCAATTATATAAAATAATAGGAGTGAGATAAAATAATATGAAGAGATAATAATGATAATGTGTGTGTATATATATATATATATATATATATATATATATATATATATATGTGTGTGTGTGTGTGTGTAGCGGGGTGCTATATTTAGGGGGAGTATCTGAGTGGTAATATGGCTCAGATACACTAATTATCAGGCTTCTTGGACCATTTCTGTCCCTGGGAGATAGTATTGGTGTGCTGTTCCCTGTGACCTACAGGTGGCGCTGTTGCCGTGGGCCAGGGTTGAACCGCTGATACAAGGCTGTGCCTTTTTTGTCCCCTCTCGGCAGTAGTGACGGCGGGGTGGGGAACTTGCTGTGCCTGTCGGGAGAGGGTATAAAAAGGGGCGGCCATCTTCCAGAGGGGTCGCGCCCAGGCACCTTCAGCCTGGGTGGTGCGTGTGTCGTCTCCGGGTGCCCTAGGCCCGGAGGCTGAGTTCCTGTTCCATCCCAGACACCTTCAGTCTGGGGTGAGGTACTATTTCGGAGGCTCGGAGCTCAGCGCCTTCGGCTGGGTTCCACCGGGGATTGAGGGCTCCCAGGGTGCCGCCTTGCGAGGGGACCCGTATCCAGGATCGAGGAGGCCAGGGAGGTGACCCCTTCTGAGGACCCAGCGCATAGTCGTGGTGACAGTGGGGGCCTCTGGTAACTCTCCGGAGGGAGGTTCTTCTTCTTAACAAGGGCCAAGTTCCTTCAAGAAGGAAGTGCATGTTCTGTAGGTCATAGTGGCAGTGACTCTACGCACACCAGGTCAGTGGCAGTGACCAAATAGGGCAAGGCCCTATTCACCAGGTCAGTGGCAGTGACCAACTTCAACAAGTCAGTGGCAGTGACTTTTCATATTCACCCGGTCTGTGGCAGAGACCGTGCCTCCAAGCCTGTTCATGAAAGCAGAACAGTAAGAGAAACCTAAATTGAGTTTGTACCTGGACCTCCTCCCACTTTATCTGACCTGTGTCTCGTATCAACCTGTCTGCTCTCATAGAGACTATTTGTTATCTGTGGTGAAATAAATACAAAGGTTGGACTTTCAGTTGGTGTGGACAGTTACTTTACTGGGGAGAATTAAGGACTTGTCTCTGGCTAAATGCAGAGGTGAGATCAGCTCGGGAGGATTCTAACACCAGCCGCAGGCAGGCCCGAAAACTAACACCGCTCAACCTCCCCATCCAGGAGGGTACGGGCTGATAGTGCGGTGTGCCCCATTCTTTTCCTGCGGAGGAGCCAAGTAAAGAAAAGCAGGTAAAGTCTGGGGTGGGTGCGCTAGATATATATATAAAATAAAAGATGGGAGGAGTAATAATAATAATAATAATAATAATAGGGACCGCGGGGAGAACTCCCTGTTATAATAATGATGTGTACACTGATATATGTTTCCCAGCCTCCTATGTACATATATGGCAGACACATTACAATGTAATTTGCTGTGCAGCAGAGGACCTTTATGGAGTATGAATGATGATCCCAGATCTCTAATGAGTATTGATACTCAGGAGCTACAATTGGCAGACTGGTGCAGGCATGAGGAGGCCATATAATAATATAAAACGTGGTGGTGGGGGTATTTTATCATGCATCTACCGAGACAGGTTCCCCCATGAAAACTGGGGGCGCGCACAGGGGCGGGGGCAGTAGAAGGGTGAACAACATTTTGAGGGAGAGTAGGAGGAGTTACCATGCAGAGGGCAGGAGGGGCAGAGGTTAGGAGGAGCAGGACTGCAGTAGGCTAGAGGGGCGGAGTTCTGATCTCTGCGGAGAGCCAGGGTAAACTGATTTTGACACAACACCCGCACCCCGCACCATCCGTCCCTGCTGATCACTGCACAAGTGGCCCCTGGTTGCAGGTGTGTGGCCCCCGAGTCTCCTGCCACTGCGCTGTCACTTCGTCTTCTGTGCAACTCCGCTCTTCTTCCCACGTGCAGCAACTTCCTCCCGCCGCCCACCCGTGTACACTGCACGGCCACGGAGCGGAGAGTGAGCGCCCACCCTGCAGGGAGAACACCAGGATGTGCCGAAGGGGGGAGTCACGTAAACCACACACTAATCCACTTTCCCAGACCTTCCCGGGAGAGGAGAGTACAGACTGTGTGCTCTGCTGGGGGTCATCTCTGAGCAGTGGGTGCTGCCATTAGACTGTCAGACACTTACCAGCGCCCCCTCATATGGCGCCCATGGAATTTGCCATATGTGCCATACCTTGGATACGCCACTGGTCCCCCAAGACACACAGACTCGATACGATGTCACAGCATTGTGCGTCTATCATGTGACTCTCATCTTTCAGAATCATGAATCAATTATATATACAATGGCCTCTATTTAGCATGGTAATCATGTTTGTATTATATTGGGTACTCTACTATTTTACTATCATGAATCATGCGGGTGTATTTATGTATTATGCTACTCTTTTTACCAGTATGTGATTTACCAATCATGTTTATTTTATTATTTTTTATGTTACTTACTGAGATGAATTTTCCTGTTTGCATGTATGCCCACACGCATGATTAAATATTAATAGTTTTTTTTTTACTCCAGTGGTGTGTTTCATTAAAAGTCCCACAAACTCCTTATTCCCAGGTTTCCCTTTTTTCCAAGATGGAGACATATCTACTTTACTAAGTATTGTCCCATATAAAGTCCCAAAAATCCTTTTCTTTTATATATATATATATATTAATATATATATATATATATATATATATATATATATATATATATATACTAGACTGTAAATATATATATATATATATTAATACACTGCCTGTACTGACTGAATATTATTATTATTATTATAAACGATTTATATAATGTAGAGGGGGGACAGCACAATTACAGTACAGGTTGATACAGAAGAGACAGAAGGGCCCTGCTTGTAGAGCTTAGCATTTAGAATTTTATACGGTGGGGTAGGGGAAGGCATTGAAGGGATTGGCAGAGAGGAGCAGCAGTCAGGGATCAGTTAGGTATATTAGTCAAGCAGCAGCATTCATAATAGAATAGGGATGAGCCCGATGTACGTGTCGAACGTAAGATCGACTCGAACATCGGGTGTTCACTTGTTCGCCGAATAGCGAACATTAAGTGGTGTTCGCAGCAAATTCAAAAGGCGCAGAACACCGTTTAAAGGTCTATGGGAGATTAACATGAAAAATCAAAAGTGCTAATTTTAAAGGCTTATATGCAAGGTATTGTCATAAAAGGGTTTGGGGACCTGGGTCCTGCCCCAGGGGACATGTATCAATGCAAAAAAAAGTTTTAAAAACTGACGTTTTTTCGGGAGCAGTGATTTTAAAAATGCTTAAAGTGAAACAATAAAAATGAAATATTCCTTTAAATATCGTGCCTGGGGGGTGTCTATAGTATGCCTGTAAAGTGGCGCATTTTTCCCATGTTTAGAACAGTCCCGCAGCAAAATGACATTTCTAAAGGAAAAAAAGTCATTTAAAACTGGTCGCGGCTGTAATGAATTGCCGGGTCAATAAAACTTATTGAAAAATGTTAAATTAAAAAAAAAATTGCATGGGGGTGTCAGGAACCATGAATCAGACCGAGACAGAAGTACAGTTAAATTACACTTGTTTAATAATAAAAATAAAAAGGTAAACACAGAGTAAGTGTAGTCAAAACATAGCCAGAGTTCAGTAACCAGATCAGGTAGTCGGCCAAGCCAATGTCCAAGAGCCAGCAATAAAGTACAGCACAGCAGGATCTGTAGCCAGAGGGAACGTCAGTCAAGCAGGTCTTCAACAGCAATGCAGGAGAAAGTCTCTTGCGATGTTAACACAGGCGAGGGCGGAGAGCAAATGAACTGGAAGGCTTTAAGTAGGAAGAGCTGACGAGCAGGATCATCAACAGGTGGATAACTGTGGAGAAATGGGAGATGGAAATTAGCTGACAGCTGAGCTGCCAGCACAGAGAAGGAAGGGCTGAGCCCAGCCCTGACAGTACCCCCTCCTCAATGACCCCTCCCCCTCGGAGGACCACCGGGATCGAGCGGGAAACGTCTATGAAAATCACGGAGGAGGACAGGGGCATGTACGTCCGAGGATGGGACCCAAGAGTGTTCCTCCGGACCGTACCCCTTCCAATGCACCAGGTATTGTATGCGCCCACGGAACCTACGGGAGTCAACTATGGACTGTACTTCATACTCCTCATGGTTCTCCACCTGTATAGGGTGAGGACGTGGCACAGAGGTGGTAAAACGGTTGCAGACCAAAGGTTTCAATAAGGAGACACGAAACACATTAGAGATACGCATACTGGAAGGAAGGTCCAACGCGTAAGCCACTGGGTTTATCCTGCGAAGGATACGGAAAGGCCGAATAAACCGAGGTGCGAACTTCAGAGACTTTTTTTTTTTCCTGTTTGGAATTAGTTTTTTGGGGAGGATGTTAGTGGCCTACTTCATCACCTTCCTACAGGAGATGTACAACAGGGTGGGAAACAATATGGGGAGTTTCTCCATTCTTTTTTTTTTTTTTTCTTATAAGATGTATTAGACTTATAAGACTTACACAAGACTAGTAGACTAGTAGATAGTAGGTAGTGGGGACACAGGGAGACATAGGTAGGAGAAGAGGACTGAGATCGGGATTGGGATTGTACCTTGTCCCTCCCCCCTTCTCCCCTCTTTTAGAGGGTCACATCAAGGGGAGTAATCAGGGGGAATAATCACACACACTAGTAATAGTATATAGTAAATATATAGTAAATATAGTAAGTAAAGGAAGACAATAAAAGGGGGTCCTTTTTTTTTTATACAATACATTAATTATTAAAAACTATTAATTATAAATATATTCACGTACACATATTCACATACACGCACGCAGGGACATATAGAAACACTTTACACCGTACACGGAAAGGAATGGTGGGGATCCTGTAGGGGAGGGGAGCAGGGTTCGGAGGGGGAGGGAAAGGGAATAAAATAAAAAATGGTGATGATAAAGTTAAAAGAGGTGGCTAGAAATTGTTATTGTTGATATTACTGATATTATTATCGCTATTAGCTTACTAAGCAGGGTTTTTTTTTTGTTTTTTTTGCAACCTGGGGGGTGGATCCAAGGAGAATTTTATTTTTTATTTTTTTTTTCCCATATCTATCTGTATTTCTCTTTTTGTGTACTTGCTAAAGGATATACTGTAATAAGATAATGGATATAAATATATATGTGGGGGTGTGTAGATAGACATAATTAAAGAAACTTGGACATAGATGAAGATAAATACAGGAATGTGATACAAAGGAATATGGTAATATAACATACGGTATACTACGCCCTTCACTTTGAGGAGAGGGACCCATTGCTGGGGGATTTTTTTTTTTTTTTTCCCTTTGTCTTTTGTTTTTTGTTTTTTCTTTTCCGCCCTACTTCTCATTCTTTCTATATACATGAGTAAGGAAGATGGGAAGACAGGATTTGTAACCAGGGACGGGTAAGAGATAAGGCAACGCTGGGTCTGGTTTATGTAAGATCTGATTTGATTTGAATGTAAATATATTGAATGTAAATATGCACCAAGACGTGGAAAATGGAGCGGGGGGTAGAGCCGGGACTCACATCCCCGGATCTTGCGCATCCACTTCCCCCTAGTAGGCTAGCACTCATAAAGGGTGGGGGGATTGGAGTGCTTAAAGCTAAATAGCTTTGCATACTTCGGTACACCGAGGTATTAGAGGTTGGGGGGAGGGGGGGGGGTTTGAGGGAAGGTTTTTCCCTTTTTTTTTGTTTTTTGTTTTTTTGTTTTTGTTTTTTGTCTTGTTCCCACCCCGGATTGTCTGTGAATAATATTTGCTATCTTACGACCAGAAATGGATACGTTGTCAATAGTATCAATCAATGTCAAGGGGTTAAATACTTCTGAAAAAAGACGTATACTCCTTCAGGACCTGAAACGTGCGGGGAATGATATAGCATTTATTCAGGAAACGCATTTTAGGGAACGTAGTATCCCGTTTCTCAGAAATAGATTCTTTCCGACTGGATACCATGCCCCTTCTCCGGTGGCTAAAAAAGGGGGAGTGTCTATATTGATATCTAACAGGATTCCATGGACATGTACAGACTCTCTGGCGGATGCTGGAGGACAATATCTGCTCCTGAAGGGCAACATTGGAGGATCTGAAGTGACCCTGGCCGCTTTTTATGCTCCGAATGCCCAACAAGATATATTTTTTGAAAGATTTTTGGATAAACTCTCGAGATTCCAGGAAGGTCAACTGATTATGGGGGGGGATCTGAATATACCCTTGGTTCCGAAAGAAGATACTTCCTCTGGAGTCTCGGCGGCACCACCAGGTACACGGAGACGGATCTTGCGGTCTTTGCAGGGAGGGAGGCTAGTAGATGTATGGCCACTGTTTCACTCAGGAGAAAGGGATTACTCCTTCTATTCCGCTCCGCATAAGATATACTCACGTATTGACTATTTCTTTATCCCACATAATCAATTACATGCGGTAAAGGAAGTGGGAATTGGAAAGATTACGTGGTCAGACCACGCTCCAGTATCCCTGAAATATAAGCTCTCAGACATTCAACTCCCCGGCGCAACGAGTTGGAAACTAAACGAAAGTCTTTTACAAGATGATACAGTTTTGGAAGATGTCCGGAGGGAAATAACATGGTACGTTCAGACCAATGATACTCTGGACTGCGACCCGGGTGTGATCTGGGAGGCCCATAAGGCGGTGATACGGGGAGTATTTATAAAACATGGGGCACGGATTAAAAGGGAAAGAGAAGCAAAATTAACATTATTAATGGCAGACATCTCCAGGTTGGAAATATTACATAAACAGAACGCCAACTCAGTATTGGAAAGAGATTTATTGACTGCGCGTAGACAGGTTACAGACTTACTCCTTTATAAAGCTAAGAGGGCAATTCAGACAGAAAGGAAACAGAATTATGAATATTGTAACAAATGTGGGAAACAACTTGCGAACTCCTTGAGGGAACACCAAGCTAAGAGGTATGTCCCAATGATTACGGGTGCGGAAGATGGGAAAATTACAGTACCGAGGGAGATAGCACAAAGGTTTGGAGATTATTATGCATCCCTGTACAACCTACAGCCAAAACTCCAGAATCAGACTGTTATAGAAGAATACTTAGTAGACTCAGGAATGCCTAGTTTGTCATCACCTATAAGGCAGGAATTGGAAAGACCGATTACATTAGAAGAAATTCAGGAGGCAGTAAAAGAGACAAAAAGAGGAAAGACGCCGGGCCCGGATGGTTTCTCTATTCAATATTATAAGCTTTTTTTCCCAATCTTAGGTCCGTATCTTGTAAAAATGTTTAATGGATTAGGAGATACAAGCTCCTTCCATGTAGAAACACTGAAAGCCTTAATTACGATCTTACCTAAGGAGAGGAAGGACCCATCACAGTGCGGGAGTTATAGACCAATATCCCTTTTAAATACGGATCTGAAGCTCTTCTCTAAAATCATAGCGACACGACTCCAACAGCAGATACACTCTCTGGTCCATCAGGACCAGGTAGGGTTTGTGAAGATGCGGGAAGCACGGGATAATACATTAAAGACTCTAAATTTGATCCATGTAGCTAATATATCTCGAACGCCCTGCGTATTCTTGGGGACAGATGCGGAAAAGGCGTTCGATCGTATTAATTGGCAATTTATGTTTGCGGTCCTACGACATTTAGGGTTGGGGAAAAATATGATTCAGTGGATCTCAAGCATTTACACTCAACCGTCCGCGCAAGTCAAGGTGTATGGAATTGTGTCCCCCCTTTTTAGAGTAGCTAATGGGACTAGACAGGGATGTCCTTTATCCCCAATCCTTTTTGCTCTGTCAGTTGAACCGTTACTATGCAAGATCCGAGCAAACTCAGATATAGGAGGTCTGAAAATTGGAGGAATAGAATATAAAATCTCTGCTTATGCAGATGATATGTTGTACTCACTGACCAACCCGTTAGTATCTCTCCCCAATCTAATTCAGGAAATGGAGAAGTATGGCTCGCTATCACATTTTAAGATTAACCTCTCAAAATCAGAGGCTATGGGGGTAGCAACATCTAAAGAAGTATTGGGAACACTGAAATCCAATTATAAAATTAAATGGACAGACCAAGCTTTGAAATACCTAGGAACTTTTATTCCAACAGACTTGGCACAGACATATAGACTGAACTTCCCCCCACTACTATCTAGGGTGCGAGTTATGCTAGCGGGATGGCAGAGGGGGTTTCATTCCTGGTTTGGGAGGTGTAACATTATTAAAATGAATATCTTACCAAAGTTTTTATACCTCTTCCAAACATTGCCAATTAACATACCCAGAGAATTTTTCAAACAAGTACACTCTCTCATCATTAGGTTCATTTGGGCAAATAAACACCCAAGAATCAAGAGATCAGTGATGTCCCTACCTAAACGATATGGAGGATTGGGGGTCCCAGATGTATATAAATACTACCAAGCTGCCCTGCTGAGCCGCTTGGTTGATTGGAGCAGACATAAGGAGTGGAAAATTTGGCCTGGTTTAGAACAGGCTCAGAGCAATGTGCTCCTACAACGAGCCACTTGGTGTTTTAGGGATCTAAAGAATAGCATAAAGACACACCCTTTGATAGGCCCCACCCTCCGAATAGGATATGGGTTTTTCTCTAAAGGTAATTTATCAACAATAGACTCACCCCTTTTCCCCATCTTAGGAAACCCGCAGTTTAGCCCAGGACTAAGAAATGGACCGTTTGTAAAATTGATAGACCAGGGGCTCTTTCAAGCCGCTCATTTTATGAGAACAGGAACCTGGCCTACAATACAGGAAATGATAACAGGTGTTACACCTTACCAACTGGATTTCTGGAGGGCAGTGCAGTTGAGACATTTCCTGGAGAGCTTGACGCCACTAAGTAGCTATGAGAGGAAGTTAACAAGGTTTGAGGAATACTGTACGGGGAGCGGGATGATGAACCAAACTCTAGCCAAAGTGATAACATTAGTGGTGGCACCGGCCGAGGATTTCCGGTTGCCATTTTTTAGGAGATGGGAGGCAGAGATAGAACAGGCATTCACAGAGGAACAACAGAGAAAGATACTACAAAACACGTTTGAATCTGCAACTTGCATAAGAATGCAAGAGACTAATTTTAAGATCCTTGCACAATGGTACCGTACCCCGGCTATGATACATAAATGTTATCCTGGTATACCAGATAACTGTTGGCGATGTGGGGGGAGAGGTGGGACGATGGGTCATATTTTCTGGTCCTGCCCTAGAATAAAAAGTTTTTGGAAAGAGGTTCGGAGGATTGCACAAAAATTCAGCGACAGGGAGATCCCGGAGGACCCGACCTTTTTCTTATTGCAAAATACCGAAATGTCGGTTAAACAATATAAAAAATCGGTTCTGTGCCACCTCCTGAATGCAGCAAGAGCATGCATCCCAGGTAAATGGAAACAGACACAACCACCCTCGGTCGGGATGTGGCTCAAACGAGTAGAACAAATTAATATTAGTGATGAGCCGAACACCCCCGGGTTCGGTTCGCACCAGAACCCGCTAACGGACCGAAAGTTCGTACGAACATTAGAACCCTATTAAATACAATGGATGCGAACGTTCGAATTCTAAAGTGCTAATTATAACGACTATTATGCATGTTATTGTCCTAAAAAGGGTTTGGGAACCCGGGTTCTGCACCAGGGGACATGTATCAATGCAAAAAGAAGTTTTAAAAACGGTCGTTTTTCGGGAGCAGTCATTTTAATGATGCATAAAGTGAAAAAAAAAAGTCAAATATTCCTTTAAATATCGTACCTGGGGGGTGTCTAAAGTATGCCTGTGAAGTGCCACGTGTTTCCCGTGTTTAGAACTGTCCCTGCACAAAATGACACTTCTAAAGGAAAAAAAAGCCATTTAAAACTGCTTGCGGCTTTAATGTAATGTCTGGTCCCGGTAATATGGATGAAAATCTTTAAGAAAAATGGCATAGCTACCCCATGACCCCCCCCCCCCTCTACCCCAGCCCATTACCAGCCCCTTTGGGTCTTGTATGGATATTAAGGGGAACCCCGCACATAAAATAAAAAAGGCCCTATATACTCTGAACAGCCGTATACAGGCGGTGCATACAAGACAGGGACTGTAGGTTTGTTCTTATGTAGAATCTGTTTGTAATTTTGAACAGGTACATTGTTTAAGTGTAGCTCCAGCCCAAAAATCTATTTTTAAACTTTTTGGAAAACATAGGTAAGGGTTATCACCCCTGTAACATTTGTTTTGCTGTCTGTGCCCCTGTTCAGAACATTTCACCTCACTTTCCGTCCCAATGACAACTGTTTTTGAAATGTGGTGCTTTTCTTGAAACAAGGATTGGTGATAAAGCATCAGTACAGAGGAGACACCTTTCTCCCATATTAATTCTTACAGGAGAGAATTTTCCTTCCTAGGGGTAGATTTCCTCTCACTTCCTGTTGTCTTCTTGCGTTTGCAAGTAGGAGTCGTTTGTAAGTTGGATGTTTGAAAGTAGGGACCTGCCGTATATACTCTGCAGAAATAGGCCCCTTAGTTGTTGGTGTTGGCACAACACTGTAAGCACTCACAGTTACTCTTGGTTGGTGCTGGAACGCCCTGCTGTCAACTATTATATCAGGAATTGTAATTACATATAATTGTTGAACAGTGGTAGTAAAAATTGGGCCTTTGATGGTGGTGCTGGTGCCACAACACTGTAAGCCCTGACAGTTACTCTTGGTGGGTGCAGCAATGGGCCCTGCTGTGAATTATTAGATCAAGAATTGTAATTGCATGCCCCTGTTGAACAGGGGCTGAAAAATTGGGCCTTTCGTGGTGGTGGTGGTGGTGTTGCCACAACACTGTAAGCCCTCAGAGTTACTCTTGGTGGGTGCAGGAATGGGCCCTGCTGTGAATTATTAGATCAAGAATTGTAATTACATGCCCCTTTTGAACAGGGGCTGAAAAATTGGGCCTTTCGTGGTGGTGGTGGTGGTGGCGTTGCCACAACACTGTAAGCCCTCAGAGTTACTCTTGGTGGGTGCAGGAATGGGCCCTGCTGTGAATTATTAGATCAAGAATTGTAATTACATGCCCCTTTTGAACAGGGGCTGAAAAATTGGGCCTTTCGTGGTGGTGGTGGTGGTGGCGTTGCCACAACACTGTAAGCCCTCAGAGTTACTCTTGGTGGGTGCAGCAATGGGCCCTGCTGTGAATTATTAGATCAAGAATTGTAATTACATGCCCCTGTTGAACAGGGGCTGAAAAATTGGGCCTTAGGCACTGGTGGCACAACACTGCAACCCCTCACAGATACTGTACTTGGAGCACAGCAATGAGCCCTGTTGCAAAGTATTGCTTCAAAAATTGTAATTACACGCCCCTGTTAAACAGGGGCTGAAAAATTGGGCCTTAGGCACTGGTGGCACAACACTGCAACCCCTCACAGATACTGTACTTGGAGCACAGCAATGAGCCCTGTTGCAAAGTATTGCTTCAAAAATTGTAATTACACGCCCCTGTTAAACAGGGGCTGAAAAATTGGGCGTTAGGCACTGGTGGCGGCACCCATAAACAAAAATGATCTTCCAAGCTATCATCATCAATCGTATCATTGAGGACTCGGAGGAGGAGGATAGCCAGTCAACATAACAGCACAGGCACTCAGCATCAGCATCAGTCTTGAAGGGATGTGACATGTTAAAATCAATTAGTCTGTTATATCAGCATCAGGTGTGTGGTAGCTGGTGGTGATCCAAGACTGGTTCATCTTGATGAAAGTCAGTCGATCAACCGAGTCGGTGGACAGGCGCACCCTGTGATCCGTGACAAATCCTCCAGCAGCACTGAATGTGCGTTCCGAAAGAACGCTGGATGCAGGACAGGCCAGTAGCTCAATTGCATACTGTGCAAGCTCTGGCCAGTGATCCATCCTCAAGACCCAGTAAGCCAGAGGATTTTCGGTGGGGAAGGTGTCCAAGTCTGACCTTGCCCCTAGATATTCCTGCACCATGTTTATCAGACGCTGGCGATGGTTGCTGGAACCGATCATACTTTGGGGCTGCGGACTAAAGAATTGTCTGAACGCATCGGTCAGACGGCCACCTTCCCCACCGCTCCTTCTTTGACTGGCCGAAGCCTCAGCAACTCGTTGTCCAGGACCAGGAGTTTGTAACCTCCCAGTCTCTGGGAACGCGTTGCACAGACCTTTCTGCAAGGCCTCCCGGAGTTGTCTCATCCTCTGCTCCCTCTGCGACGGTAACATAAGGTCCGCAACCTTACCCTTGTACCGTGGATCAAGGAGAGTGGCCAGCCAGTAATGGTCCCTCTCCTTGATCCGAAGAATACGAGGATCCTTCCGCAGACTTTGCAGGATCAGGGAGGCCATGCAGCGTAGGTTAGCTGAGGCATTCGGTCCGGAGTCCTCTAGGTCACTAAGGACGACATGATCCGCAGCCACCTCCTCCCAGCCACGTACAAGTCCACGGGTTTCTTGGGACTGTAAATCATCCCTAAAAGACTGCTGCTGTTGATGCTGCTGAGTGCCAGGCTCCACCTCCATGCTGACACAATCCTCCTCCTCCTCCTCCTCCTCGCCCTCTTCCTGTGCGATGGGTGGGACAGAAGGAACACTGTCTGGGTAAAGGGGGCCTTGAGAGGCAAGGAAGTCCTCCTCTTCCTGCCTCTGTTCTGCCTCAAGTGCCCTGTCCATTATTCCACGCAGCATGTGCTCCAACAGGTGGACAAGAGGTACAGTGTCACTGATGCATGCACTGTCACTGCTCACCATCCTCGTGGCCTCCCCAAATGGTGCCAGGACAGTGCATGCATCCCTGATCATGCCCCACTGGCGTGGAGAAAAAAAACCAAGCTCCCCTGACCCTGTCCTGGTGCCATAGTCGCACAGGTACTCATTGATGGCCCTCTGCTGCGTGTGCAGCCGCTGCAGCATGGCCAACGTTGAGTTCCACCTGGTGGGCATGTCACATATAAGGCGGTTCTTGGGCAGGTTCAACTCCTTTTGCAGCTCAGCCAGGCGAGCACTGGCATTATAAGATCTGCGGAAATGCACACAGACTTTCCTGGCCTGCCTCAGGACATCCTGTAAGCCCGGGTACCTGCCCAAGAACCGCTGCACCACCAGGTTAAGGACGTGAGCCACACAGGGCACATGGGTCAGTTGTCCCTGTCGGAGGGCGGAGAGGAGGTTGGTGCCATTGTCGCAAACCACCATTCCTGGCTTAAGCTGGCGTGGCGTCAACCACCTCTCGGCCTGGCCCTGCAGAGCAGACAGGACCTCTGCCCCAGTGTGGCTTCTGTCCCCCAAACACACCAGCGCAAGCATGGCATGGCATCTTTTTGCCTGCGTACTTGCGTAGCCCCTTGAACGCCTACGGAGCA
This sequence comes from Rana muscosa, assembly GCA_029206835.1. NCBI lineage: Eukaryota > Metazoa > Chordata > Amphibia > Anura > Ranidae > Rana > Rana muscosa. The sequence goes on from CM055122.1 coordinate 1,261,623,353, forward strand.
CCGCTGGTTCAGAGGACAAAGCACAGGAAGAGGCCATGGAGGAAGAAGAAGAGGAGGGGGTGGAGGAGAGAGGTGTGTCACAACCAGTAGTAGCATTTTGGAGGCGTGGCGGTGGAACAACCTCCAACACTACTGCACCTTGTCCTGCATCCTTCCCAGCTGCCAAAAGAGTGACCCAATGGGCCGTGAAAGAAAGGTAACGTCCCTGTCCATGCCTGCTGGACCATGAGTCAGCGGTAATATGCACCTTACCGCTGACCGCCCTGTCCAGGGAGGCCAAGACATTGCCTTCCACATGCCGGTAGAGAGCCGGAATAGCCTTCTGTGAGAAAAAGTGGCGTTTGGGAACCTGCCACTGAGGAACCGCACATTGCACAAACTCACGGAAGGGGGCCGAGTCTACCAACTGAAAAGGCAGCAGTTAAAGCGCTAGCAATTTAGCCAAGCTAGCATTCAACCGCTGGGCATGTGGATGGCTGGGAGTGAACTTCTTTCGACGGTCCAGCAGCTGGGGCAGGGAAATTTGCCTGCTAGAATCGGACGTCGGTGTACTGCTAGCAGAGTGGCCGCAAGTACTTGGCTGTGACACACCTAATTCTACACCTTCATTCCTCTCAGTGCATGTTTCAGAGAGGACTGAAGTTATAGTGGGGTTGGAGATCCCAGCTGATGCGGTGCAAGGAGAGGTCCGCTTTGTTCTTTGGTGTGGGTCTTTGAGGTAGGCTTGCCAACGAGCTGCATGGCAGGTCAACATATGTCTGGTCAGGCATGTGGTACCCAAGCGGCTGATGTTTTGGCCACGCGATATACGCTTGAGACATATGTTGCAAACAGCAGCTGTGCGATCTGATGCACTAGCCTCAAAAAAGGCCCACACCAAAGAACTTTTTGAATGACGGGCAGAGGCAGCGCCCTGCACAGGCGGAGCTCTGTGGTGTGATTCCGTCGGTGTACTGCCCTTACGCTGGCCACCAAAGGGCATCCTGCCTCGTTGGAGATGTGCCTCCTCCTCATCCTCCTCCTCCTCCTCTCTCCTATTAGACACCCACGTGGAGTCAGTGACCTCATCATCCCCTCCCTCCTCATCACTGGAGCCAATCTGGCAGTATGCTGCAGCTGCTGGAACATGACTGCCAGATTGGTGTCCTTCTTGAGCATCCCCTCTGTCTGCTCTCACGCTACTGCCTTCCTCTAGCTGGGTTTCATCATCAGACCCTTCGAAACGCTGGGCATCCTCCTGGAGCATGTACCCAACACTGTGCTCAAACAGTTCGGGGGACTCCTCAGGAGGAGGACATGGTGGGTCTAGGGAAGGAGTGACTGATGATGAGTCTGACATTGATACCAGGGAAGAGGACGCTTTGGCAGCTGCTTTGCCAGTACCCTGAGCCTGGGTGAGAGAGGATGAGGAGGAGGAGGAGGGCTTGGTCATCCACTCTACCAAGTCTTCGGTATGATGTGGCTCAACATGTCCAGCTGCCGAAAAGAAGGACAAGCGTGTCCCATGGCCATGTGCTGATGACAATGCACCGCGTCCACGACCAGCACTGTTGCCCCCAGACACAGAGCCTGCTTGCCCTCTTTTATTGCCTCCTGACTGTCTGCCTCTCCTTGTTTGCCTTCCAGACATTCTAATGGATGGCCTGCAGGGAGATGGGAAAAAAAGCAATAAGGGCTACCTTCAGGTGTCCTTCTCTGTCCCTTTACTTAAGGATTTCTAAATATGGTTGAGGATGATTGCTTTCGCACAGAATAGCACAATGACAATTTCCCTGACTGTCCAAAAAACAAGGATTTCAAAGATGGTTGATGAGGAATGCTTTAGCACAGTATAGCACAATGAGAATTTCCCTCACTGTCCTTCCCTGTCCCTACAAACAAGGTTTAGCACAGTAAAACACACTGACACTCTCCCTACCTATAGTTTTCTGTCCCTATAATTTTTTTTTTTTTTAAAGATGGTTGATGAGGAATGCTTTAGCACAGTATAGCACAATGAGAATTTCCCTCACTGTCCTTCCCCGTCCCTACAAACAAGGTTTAGCACAGTAAAACACACTGACACTCTCCCTACCTATAGTTTTCTGTCCCTATAAAAATTTTTTTTTTTAAAGATGGTTGATGAGGAATGCTTTAGCACAGTATAGCACAATGAGAATTTCCCTCACTGTCCTTCCCTGTCCCTACAAACAAGGTTTAGCACAGTAAAACACACTGACACTCTCCCTACCTATAGTTTTCTGTCCCTATAAAAATTTTTTTTTAAAGATGGTTGATGAGGAATGCTTTAGCACAGTATAGCACAATGAGAATTTCCCTCACTGTCCTTCCCTGTCCCTACAAACAAGGTTTAGCACAGTAAAACACACTGACACTCTCCCTACCTATAGTTTTCTGTCCCTATAAAAATTTTTTTTTAAAGATGGTTGATGAGGAATGCTTTAGCACAGTATAGCACAATGAGAATTTCCCTCACTGTCCTTCCCTGTCCCTACAAACAAGGTTTAGCACAGTAAAACACACTGACACTCTCCCTACCTATAGTTTTCTGTCCCTATAATTTTTTTTTTTTTAAAGATGGTTGATGAGGAATGCTTTAGCACAGTATAGCACAATGAGAATTTCCCTCACTGTCCTTCCCTGTCCCTACAAACAAGGTTTAGCACAGTAAAACACACTGACACTCTCCCTACCTATAGTTTTCTGTCCCTATAAAAAATGTTTTTTTAACCACTTCAGCCCTGGAAGAATTTACCCCCTTCCTGACCAGAGTACTTTTTGCGATGCAGCACTGCGTCGCTTTAACTGACAATTGCGCGGTCGTGCGACGTTGAACCTAACCAAAATTGATGTCCTTTTTCCCCCACAAATAGAGCTTTCTTTTGGTGGTATTTGATCACCTCTGCGGTTTTTATTTTTTGTGCTATAAACAAAAGAAGAGCGACATATTTGAAAAAAATGCAATATTTTTTACTTTTTGATTTAATAAATATCACAATTTTTTTTTTTTTAAACAATTTTTTTTCTAAGTTTAGACCGATACGTATTCTACATATTTTTGGTATTTTTTTTTTGCAATAAGCGTATATTGATTGGTTTGCGCAAAAGTTTCAGCGTCTACATAATAGGGGATAGATTTATGGCATTTTTATTTTTTTTACTAGTAATAGCGGCGATCTGTGATTTTTATTGTGACCGTGACATTGCGGCAGACACATCGGACACTATTGGCGCGTTTTTGGGACCATTCACATTTATACAGCGATTAGTGCTATAAAACTGCACTAATTACTGTGTAAATGTGACTGGCAGGGAAAGGGTTAACACTAGGGGGCGATCAAGGGGTTAATATGTTCCCTATTGAGTGATTGTAACTGTAGGGGGAGGGGACTCACAAGGGGAGGAGACTGATCTGTGTTCCTCTGTACTGGGAACACACATCGGTCTCCTCACCTCTGACAGGAGGTGGATCTGTGTGTTTACACACACAGATCCACACTTCTGCCGTGATCGCGGGCAATCGCGGGTGCCCAGCGGACATCGCGGCCGCCGGGCACACTCACCGGGTCACGAGCGTTGCCGCGGGTGCGCGCGTGCGCCGCCGGCGGCGCGCCCCATAGACGGCCGGGAAAAAAGGACGTCATATGACGTCCGCCCGGAGGGAGGGAGGGTTCCTGCCGGCGTCATATGTCTATGACCCGGTAGGAAGTGGTTAAAGATGGTTGATGAGGAATGCTTTAGCACAGTATAGCACAATGAGAATTTCCCTCACTGTCCTTCCCTGTCCCTACAAACAAGGTTTAGCACAGTAAAACACACTGACACTCTCCCTACCTATAGTTTTCTGTCCCTATAAAAAATGTTTTTTTAAAGATGGTTGATGAGGAATGCTTTAGCACAGTATAGCACAATGAGAATTTCCCTCACTGTCCTTCCCTGTCCCTACAAACAAGGTTTAGCACAGTAAAACACACTGACACTCTCCCTACCTATAGTTTTCTGTCCCTATAAAAAATTTTTTTTAAAAGATGGTTGATGAGGAATGCTTTAGCACAGTATAGCACAATGAGAATTTCCCTCACTGTCCTTCCCTGTCCCTACAAACAAGGTTTAGCACAGTAAAACACACTGACACTCTCCCTACCTATAGTTTTCTGTCCCTATAAAAATTTTTTTTTTTAAAGATGGTTGATGAGGAATGCTTTAGCACAGTATAGCACAATGAGAATTTCCCTCACTGTCCTTCCCTGTCCCTACAAACAAGGTTTAGCACAGTAAAACACACTGACACTCTCCCTACCTATAGTTTTCTGTCCCTGTAATTTTTTTTTTTTTAAAGATGGTTGATGAGGAATGCTTTAGCACAGTATAGCACAATGAGAATTTCCCTCACTGTCCTTCCCTGTCCCTACAAACAAGGTTTAGCACAGTAAAACACACTGACACTCTCCCTACCTATAGTTTTCTGTCCCTATAAAAAATGTTTTTTTAAAGATGGTTGATGAGGAATGCTTTAGCACAGTATAGCACAATGAGAATTTCCCTCACTGTCCTTCCCTGTCCCTACAAACAAGGTTTAGCACAGTAAAACACACTGACACTCTCCCTACCTATAGTTTTCTGTCCCTATAAAAATTTTTTTTTTTAAAGATGGTTGATGAGGAATGCTTTAGCACAGTATAGCACAATGAGAATTTCCCTCACTGTCCTTCCCTGTCCCTACAAACAAGGTTTAGCACAGTAAAACACACTGACACTCTCCCTACCTATAGTTTTCTGTCCCTATAAATTTTTTTTTTTAAAGATGGTTGATGAGGAATGCTTTAGCACAGTATAGCACAATGAGAATTTCCCTCACTGTCCTTCCCTGTCCCTACAAACAAGGTTTAGCACAGTAAAACACACTGACACTCTCCCTACCTATAGTTTTCTGTCCCTATAATTTTTTTTTTTTAAAGATGGTTGATGAGGAATGCTTTAGCACAGTATAGCACAATGAGAATTTCCCTCACTGTCCTTCCCTGTCCCTACAAACAAGGTTTAGCACAGTAAAACAGACTGACACTCTCCCTACCTATCCTTCTCTTTCCCTAAACTAAAGGAATCCAGGTTAAGCAAGAAAAAAAAAATGTCACTGTCCCTGCCTATGCTTCTCTTTCCCTGCTCCGGAACACACTACACTAGGCCGCCGTGCTGGCGGCCTTTTATAGTGTGGGGCGTGTACTAAACACCCTCAGCAATAATTGGCCACAGGCATCCTGCCTGTGGCCAATCATTGCTCTCCTCGCTGCCGGCGCTGTGATTGGCCAAGCATGCGGGGTCACAGTGCATGCTTGGCCAATCACAGCGCCTGGATGACACTGCGATGGCGTAGTGCATTGTGGGCCGCGAATTAGGCGCGAACGGCCCAAATCGTTCGTTGTTCGGCGAACGATCGAACAGCCGATGTTCGAGTCGAATGTATGTTCGACTCGAACACCGAGCTCATCCCTAATTAATATTATGGAAGACCTGATGTGGACAAATCGGCAAAAAAGGTGGATTTATTTAGAAACATGGTCCATGTGGAATCATTTTAAATATACAGAAGAGGGCAGATCCCTTAGAGATGCAAACTGAGTAAATGCTATTCAGGAAGGGAAGGGGACAAGACATGGGGGGAGGGGGGGGGGGGGTTTGTTTTGTTTTTTGTTTTTTTGTTTTTTGTTTGGGAAGCTTTTTCTGGGAAGCCTCCCCCTGGACGCCATGAGGAAGGCGGCAGGGGGAATAATGATGGTAAAGATATAACACAGAGAATAGAATGATATAATGGTCTGCAATTAATATCTAGAGACGGGTGATATGTTATGTTATGTATGATATGTTATGTATGATATTTATGGAATGTACGCCTCTGTGTTTTACTTCAGAATAAAATAAAAAAGAGTGATAAATTGAAAAAAAAAAGAAATATAGCAATGCAGGAATTGCTCCAAGGACTGATTGGCTCGTTCTGCGGCCCCATTAGACTGCGGGTGATACGCAGAGGAGAAAGCAAGCTGAATTCCCAACTGTGCACAAAAGGCTCGCCAGAACCGGGACGCAAACTGACTTCCCCTGTCTGAGACAATGACCTTGGGTAGGCCATGTAAGCGAAAGATCTCCCGAGCAAAAATGGAAGCCAGTTCCTTAGACGTAGGCAACTTCTTAAGTGGAATGCAGTGAGACATTTTCGAGAACCCGTCTACCACCATAAGGATAACTGTGTTGCCCTGAGAGTTGGGTAACTCCACAATGAAATCCATAGACAGGTGGGTCCAGGGCCTCTCTCCATTGGGTATGGGTTGTAGGAGGCCCACTGGAAGGTGTCGTGGAGTCTTACTCTGAGCACACACGGAACAGGCAGCTACGAAGGCGCGTAGACTAGGCCACCAGAATTGTTGGGAAATGGCCCAAAAGAGTTGATTCTTCCCAGGGTGGCCAGCAGCCTTGGGAGAATGGTAGGTCTGGAGCACGGCAGTATGGAGACTCTTGGGAACAAAGCAGCGGTCACAAGGTTTCTCAGAAGGGGCATCGACCTGAGCAGCAATAATTTTGTCTCCCAAAGGAGAAGTGAGACTGGTGCGAACCGTAGCTAGAATACGATCAGGAGGAATCACAGGAACCGTAACCGACTCCATCTTGGAAGTGGAGGGAAATTGTCGTGGAAAGTCGTCAGCCCTTACATTCTTAGTACCGGGTAAGAATGAGACAATGTAATTGAAACTCGACAAGAAAAGAGCCCATCGGGCCCTTCTGGGAGAGAGGCGCTTCGCCTTAGACAAGAATGTGAGATTTTTATGGTCAGTAAGAATAAGAACCGGCACAGTGGTACCTTTGAGGAGATGTCTCCATTCTTTCAGGGCTAAAATGATCGCCAACAGCTCTCTGTCACCAATCTCGTAATTGCACTCCGCAGGTGACATATGCATGGATGCATAGCGCTGTCAGAGGTAGGACGTTGAGACAGAAGGGCGCCAACTCCAGTCTCAGAAGCATCAACTTCAAGGATAAAAGGCAACGCAGGATCAGGATGTGCCAACACAGGACCAGAAACAAAGGTAGTCTTAAGACTCTCAAAAGCCTTAATGGACCCTGGAGACCAACTCTGTGGGTTACCGTCCTTTCTGGTCATATCAGTTAGGGGCTTGACCAGAGACAAGAAGTTACGAATAAACTTTCGATAATAGTTGGCAAAGCCAAGAAAGCGCTGCAGAGGACGTAAACCCACGGGTCGAGGCCACTGTAGGAAGAGCAGAAAGTTTCTCTGGGTCCATCGAAAAACCAGCTGTGGAAATTACATAACCCAGGAATTTGACCTGTTCCCGATGGAATTCACATTTCTCCAGTTTACAATAGAGATTGTTCTCTCTTCATTTTTGTAGCACTCGACAGACATCTGTGTGGTGGCTCTCTAGGGACTTGGAAAATATGAGGATATCATCGAGATAGACCACCACACATAACTGCAACAAATCTCGGAGGACATCGTTAATAAACTCTTTGAAAACTGCCGGAGAGTTACAGAGGCCAAAAGGCATTACGAGATACTCATAATGACCTGTTCTGGTATTAAAGGCAGTTTTCCACTCGTCGCCCTCCTTAATCCTCACGAGATTGTATGCCCCTCTCAAATCAAGCTTTGTGAAAACCGTTGCTTCCTTGAGGCGGTCAAATAACTCTGTAATCAACGGAATCGGATAGGCATTCTTAATGGTGAGACGATTGAGACCCCTTTAATCAATGCAAGGTCTCAGTTCACCACTCTTCTTTACGAAAAATAAATCAGCACCAGCAGGAGACGAGGATTTGCGGATGAAACCTCGAGAGAGTGAGTCTGCAACATAGTCCTTCATGGCCTTATCCTCCAAGACCGACAAAGGGTAAACTCGGCCACAAGGGGGTATGGCACCAGGTTGAAGGTCAATTGCGCAATCATACGAGCGGTGTGGAGGCAAAGTACCGGCTTGACCCTTATCAAAGACATCGCTAAAATCGCGATACTCGTCCGGCAGGGAGGAGAGTGAAGAGGTGCACAGGACCTTGGCTACCTTTTGAAAGCATCTCTTACTGCATTGTGGTGACCAGGACAGAACCTCAGCATGGAGTCAATCAAAAGAGGGGTTGTGCCTCTGTAACCAAGGATAACCAATAACCAGCGGAAACTTAGGTGAGGAAATTACTTGGAATTGGATTATCTCATGGTGAAGAGCCCCTACGGCCATGGACAACGGAACAGTCTCATGAGTCACATGGGCAGGCTGTAGAGGTCTCCCGTCAAGAGCCTCAATGGCAAGTGGAGTGTCACGCAGCTGCATCGGAATCGAGTGCTTTGATACAAAGGCAGCATCAATGAACAGGCCTTCAGCCCCGGAGTCGATTAGAGCCTGTATCTTTACGAACGACTCAGCCCATGACAGGGTAACCGAAACCAGGGGCCTATCCTTCTGGGAAACTGGAGACGAAACAACGCCACCTAAGGTCAGCCCGTGACAGGACCTCAAGGTTCGAGCGTTCCCTGGACGGGTAGGACAAGACTTCAAAAAGTGACCAGCCTGGCCACAATAAAGACACAATTTCTCCCTCCTCCTAAGGGCTCTCTCGTCCACGGAGAGATGCGTGAAGCCCAAGTGCATGGGTTCATCTTCACAGACCAACTCGGTACCAGGAGGCATGGGGGGTGAGGGAGGCAAGGGTGGGACTGCAAAGCTCAGAGACAACTGTACAAGACGCTTCCGCAAGCGCTACTTAAGAGAGAATCTCTCTCTGAGTCTGGAGTCAATGAGGATGGCAAATGTGATCAACTTCTCTAGCTCAGTGGCTATATCTCGGGCTGCTATCTCATCCTTGATGTTATCTGAGAGACCATGAGAAAAAGCAGCCACGAGGGCCTCATTGTTCCAATTAACCTCTGCTGCCAGAGTACGGAATTCAATGGCGTAATCGGCAACCGTCCTCGTACTCTGTTTGATGGACATGAGGCACTTGGCAGCAGAAGCGGAGCATGCGGGAACGTCATATACCCTTGTGAAGGAAGCCACAAATTCTGGGTAACTCAGGACCACAGGTTTTTGCGTCTCACATAAAGGGTTTTCCCATGCCAAGACTCTGTCAGAAAGCAAAGATATCACGAAACCCACTTTGCTTCTGTCCGTGGGAAACGCCTAGGGCAGCATCTCAAAGTATATCTCTACCTGGTTGAGAAACCCTCTGCACTGAACTGGATCGCCCCCAAATCGCTGGGGAAGCGGAGTGGAACCAGACATACCTCTTATAGAGGTAATACTCGAGGCGGGTGCCTGCACAGAGACTACTGGAGCGGCCACAGTAGAAGATTCTTGACGAGCCGTGTGACTCAGGAGCGTCTGTATCTCCGTGGCAAACTGATCAATGCGGTGATCCAGGTCATCCAATCTGGAAAAAATATTACGAACAAGTGGATTGGCTGCATCTTCTGAATTCATGGCCTTCGCCTACTGTCAGGAACCATGAATCAGACCGAGACAGAAGTACAGCTAACCACTTCAGATCCGCGCTATAGCCGAAAGATGGCCGCAGCGCGGACCTGAACTGCCAGGAGGGCGTCCCTGGATGCCCTCCTGTTTACTTCCACGTTGCACGCCGCCTGGCAGCCGCGATGTCCACCAGGTACCAGCAATCTGCAGTCACAGAGCAGGACTGTGGATCTCTGTGTGCAAACAGAGATCCACGCCCTGTCAGGGATAGGAGACCGATGGTGTGTCCCTTGTACATAGGGACAACCATCGGTCACCTCCCCCAGTCAGTCCCCTCCCCCACAGTAAGAATCATTCCCAGGGAACACATTTAACCCCTTGATCGCCCCCTAGTATTAACACCTTCCCTGACAGTCACATTTATACAGTAATCAGTGCATATTTATAGCACTGTTTGCTGTATAAATGTGAATGGTCCCAAAATAGTGTCAAAGTGTCCGATCTGTCCGTCGCAATATTGCAGTCCTGACAAAAGTCGCAGATAACCGCCATTACTAGTAAAAAAAAAAAAAAATTAAATGTCATAAATCTATCCCCTATTTTGTAGGCGCTTAACTTTTGCGCAAATCAATCAAACACTTATTGTGATTTTTGCTTTACCAAAAATATCTAGAAGAATACGTATCGGCCTAAACTGAGAATTCTTTTTTTTATTTTTTTAACCACTTGTCCACCGCCCACTGTCAATTGACGGCGGGCGGAGGATACTCTCGTTCTGGGAGGACGTCATATGACGTCCTCCCTTTAAAACGAGCTAGGAGGCGCGCGCTTGAAGCCAGCGGCGCGCGCGCGCGCCCGCCGCGTTCACGAGGCCCCGGTGCGCGTGCCCGGCGGCCGCGATTGCCGCCGGGCACCCGCGATTGCCCGGGAAACGAGCAGGAAAGTGGGTCTCTGTGTGTAAACACAGAGATCCACGTCCTGTGAGGGAGAGGGGACCGATGGTGTGTCCCTTGTACAAAGAGACAACCATCGGTCACCTCCCCCAGTCAGTCCCCTCCCCCCACAGTAAGAACACATTGAGGGAACATATTTAACCCCTTCCCGCCCCCTAGTGGTTAACCCCTTCCCTGCCAATCACATTTATACAGTAATCAATGCATTTTTATAGCAGGGATCGCTGTATAAACGTGAATGGTCCCAAAAATGTGTCAAAAGTGTCCGATGTGTCCGCCGCAATATCGCAGTCACAATAAAAAAATCGCAGATCGCCGCCATTACTAATAAAAAAATTAAAAACTAAAAATGCTATAAATCTATCCCCTATTTTGTACACGCTATAACTTTTGCGCAAACCAATCAATACGCGCTTATTGCGATTTTTTTTTTTTACCAAAAATATGTAGAAGAATACGTATCGGCCTAAACTGAGGAAAATTTTATTAAAAAAAAAAAAATGGGTATTTATTATAGCAAAAATTAAAAAATAGTGTTTTTTTCCCAAACTGGACGCTCTTCTTTTGTTTATAGCGCAAAAAATAAAAACCGCAGAGGTGATCAAATACCACCAAAAGAAAGCTCTGTTTGTGGGAAAAAAAGGACGCAAATTTCGTTTGGGAGCCACGTCGCACGACCGCGCAATTGTCATTCAAAGTGTGACAGCGCTGAAAGCTGAAAAATGGCTTGGGCAGGAAGGGGGTTTTCGTGCACAGTAGGGAGGTGGTTAATTGGGATATTTATTATAGAAAAAAGTCAAAAATATTGTGTTTTTTTCAAAATTGTCAGTCTTTTTTTGTTTATAGTGCAAAAAATAAAAAACGCAGATGTGATCAAATACCACCAAAAGAAAGCTCTATTTGTGGGAAAAAAATTATAAAAATGTTATTTGGGTTCAGTGTTGTATGACCGTGCAATTGTCATTAAAAGTGCATCAGAGCTGAAAGCTGAAAATTGGTCGGGGCAGGAGGGGGGTTTAAGTGCCCAGTAAGGAAGTGGTTAAATAACACTCGTTTAATAATAAAAATAAAAAGGTAAACAGAGTAAGCGTAGTCAAAACATAGTCAGAGTTCAGTAACCGGATCGGGTAGCCGGCCAAGCCAATGTCCAAGTGCAAGCGATAAAGGTAGTAGTACAGCAAGCAGGATCTGTAGCCAGAGGGAATGTCAGTCAAGCAGGTCTTCAACAGGAATGCAGGAGAAAGTCTCTTGTGATGTTAACACAGGCGAAGGCAGAGAAAAAAAATAACTGGAAGGCTTTAAGTAGGCAGAGCTGACAAGCAGGATCATCAACAGGTGGATCATTGTGGAAAGATGGGAGCTGGCAATTAGCTAATAGTTGAGCTGCCAGCACAGAGAAGGAAGGGCTGAGCCCAGCCCTGACAGGGGGTCCCCCAAAATCCATACCAGGCCCTTCAGGTCTGGTATGGATATTAAGAGTAACCCTGTGGCAAATTAAAAAAAAAATGGTGTAGGGGTCCCCCCAAAATCCATACCAGACCCTTATTCGAGCACGCAACCTGGCAGGCCGCAGGAAAAGAGTGGGGACGATAGCGCGCCCCCCTCCTGAACCGTACCAGGCCACATGCCCCCAACATGGGGGGTTGGGTGCTTTGGGGCAGGGGAGGCTCTGCGCCCCCCCACCCCAAAGCACCTTGCCCCCATGTTGATAGGGAAAATGGCCACATCCCCACAACCCTTGCCCGGTGGTTGTGGGGGTCTGTGGGCGGGGGGCTTATCGGAATCTGGAAGCCACATTTAACAAGGGGAAATGGTAGGGGTTCAATGTACCCATTACCAATTTACATAGGGGGGGCGGGATCTGGGGGTCTTCTTGTTAAAGGGGAGGGTTTAGGCTGGTCACTCCTTACACAAAGTGTCACGCTGGCAACAAGTGTTTGGCACTTGTACACGGCACTTTGACTAAGTCACTGCTACAAAAAAGTAAGTACAGACATTATTGTTCCACAGCTATTTTGCAGGAAGTTCCTCTTCATCCTCTAACTTTCCTCAGCCTTCCTTCTATTCCCCTGTCCCCACCCTCCAACATGCTCACACTAATCTTTGTTATAACGTCCTCTCTCCTCAAACTCCAATTTCTTTATCCTCCCTCTCTAGCCTGCAACCTGTACATATCTCCCTCTCTTCTGCCCACTCAATATTACTCCACTTACCACTAGGGATGAGCTTCGTGTTCGAGTTGAACCCATGTTCGACTCGAACATCGGCTGTTCGATCGTTCGACGAAGATTGAACATTATGAGCCGTTCGCGCCAAATTCGAGTGGCGCGTCATGGCCCATAATTCACTGCGGCATCGCAGTGCATTGCTGGCTGATGATTGGCCAAGCATGCACTATGACCCGCATGCTTGGCCAATCACAGCGCCGTCTGTACAGAGAGCCGTAATTGGCCAAAGCCAGGGTGGCTTTGGCCAATCATGGCTCAGAGGAGTAGGTACACGCCCCACACTATATAAGGCCGCCTGGAAGTTGGCCTTGTGTAGTGTGTTGGCGTTTGTGAAAGAGAGCGTTACAGAGAGAGAGGCAGTGTCATTTATATTGAGTTAGATAGAGCAGGCAGGCGAGTCAGTTAGCTGATGTTACAGTGTGTAGAGGATATATATGCATCCTAGGTGTTGTATATATATTTATACACTGTATTGAGTTTAGCTAGATCCGTTCCTGTTAGTCTCTATACTGTGACAGACAGGCAGGTGATTGTGCTAGCTGCAGACAGTCAGTGTTTCACTTAGTGTACTACTGTGTGCTTTGCATAGCGTTCACCTAAAGCTCACCTGAATACAGTTATTCTCTATACTGTGACAGGCAGGCCGGTGATTGTGCTAGCTGCAGACAGTCAGTGTTTCACTTAGTGTACTACTGTGTGCTTTGCATAGCGTTCACCTAAACCTCACCTGAATACAGTTATTCTCTATACTGTGACAGGCAGGCAGGTGATTGTGCTAGCTGCAGACAGTCAGTGTTTCACTTAGTGTACTACTGTGTGCTTTGCATAGCGTTCACCTAAAGCTCACCTGAATACAGTTATTCTCTATACTGTGACAGGCAGGCCAGTGATTGTGCAAGCTGCAGACAGTCAGTGTTTCACTTAGTGTACTACTGTGTGCTTTGCATAGCGTTCACCTAAAGCTCACCTGAATACAGTTATTCTCTATACTGTGACAGGCAGGCCGGTGATTGTGCTAGCTGCAGACAGTCAGTGTTTCACTTAGTGCACTACTGTGTGCATTGCATAGCGTTCACCTAAAGCTCACCTGAATACAGTTATTCTCTATACTGTGACAGGCAGGCCGGTGATTGTGCTAGCTGCAGACAGTCAGTGTTTCACTTAGTGTACTACTGTGTGCTTTGCCTAGCATTCACCTAAAGCTCACCTGAATACAGTTATTCTCTATACTGTGACAGGCAGGCCGGTGATTGTGCAAGCTGCAGACAGTCAGTGTTTCACTTAGTGTACTACTGTTTGCTTTGCATAGCATTCACCTAAAGCTCACCTGAATACAGTTAGTGACTATTATAATGGTGTTCTCATAATAAAACCACAAGCAGAGAGCTGCAAGCATTTTCAGTGTAATGTGTCCTCTGCACAGTTTTCACCTAAAACTAACTGAAAACAATTGCTGCTTTTCCCATCCTAACACCACAGCAGGCCATTAGTATGTCTTGGAGGCAAACAATGAGAGGCAGACAGTCAGGAGGCAATAAAAGAGGGCAAGCAGGCTCTGTGTCTAGAGGCAACAGTGCTGCTGGTCATGGACACGGTGCATCCTCATCAGCACATGGCCGTGGGACACGCTTGTCCTTCTTTTCGACAGCTGGCCATGTTGAGCCACAACATGCCGAAGACTTAGTAGAGTGAATGACCAAGCCCTCCTCCTCCTTATCCTCTCTCACCCAGGCTCAAGGTACTTTGTCTGGCAAAGCAGCTGCCAAAGCGGCCTCTTCCCTCGGCTCAATGGCATCAGTCATTCCTTCCCTAGCCCCACCATGTCCTCCTGAGGTGTCCCCCGAACTGTTTGAGCACAGTGTTGGGTACATGCTCCAAGAGGATGCCCAGTGTTTTGAAGGCTCCGATGATGGAACCCAGCTGAAGGAAGGCAGTAACGTGAGCTCAGAGAGAGGGGGTAGTAACGTGAGCCCAGAGAGAGGGGGTGTCCAACAAGGTCAGCTGTCTGGCAGTCATGTTCCCCCAGCTGCAGCATACTGCCAGATTGGCTCCAGTGATGAGGAGGGAGGGGATGATGAGGTCACTGAATCCACGTGGGTGTCTGATAGGAGAGAGGAGGAGGAGGAGGAGGCACATCTCCAACGAGGCAGGATGCCCTCCAGGGGCCAGCTTAAGGGCAGCACACCGACTGCATCACACCACAGAGCTCCGCATGTGCAGGGCGCTGCTGTCTCTGCAGGTTATTCAAAAAGTTTTTGGTGTGGGACTTTTTTCAGACGTGTGCAGCAGATCGCACCATTGCCATTTGAAACATATGTCTAAAGCGTATCTCGCGTGGCCAAAACATCACCTGCTTGGGCACCACGTGCTTTACCAGACATATGTCGACCTGCCATGCAGTCTGTTGGCAAGCACACCTAAAAGACCCACACCAAAGTACAAGGTGGACCTCTCCTTGCTCCTCATCAGCTGGGATCTCCAACCCCACTATACCTTCAGTCCTCTCTGAAACCTGCACTGAGAGGAATGAAGGTGTAGAATTAGGTGTGTCACAGCCAAGTACTTGCAGGCAATCTGTTATCGGTACACCGACGTCCAATTGTACCAAACAAATTTCCCTGCCCCAGCTGCTGCACCGCCGAAAGAAGTTCGCTCCCAGCCATCCACATGCCCAGCGGTTGAATGCTAGCTTGGCTAAATTGCTAGCACTTCAACTGCTGCCTTTTCAGTTGGTAGACTCTGCCCCCTTCCGTGAGTTTGTGGAATGTGCGGTTCCTCAGTGGCAGGTTCCCAAACGCCACTTTTTCTCACGGAAGGCGATTCCGGCTCTGTGGAAGGTAATGTCTTGGCCTCGCTGGACAGAGCGGCCAGCAGTAAGGTGCATATTACCGCTGACTCATGGTCCAGCAGGCATGGACAGGGACGTTACCTATCTTTCATGGCGCATTGGGTGACTCTGCTGGCAGCTGGGAAGGATGCAGGACAAGCTGCAGTAGTGTTGGAGGTTGTTCCGCCACCACGCCTCCAAAATGTTACTACTGGTGATTCTGACACACCTCTCTCCCCCTCTTCTTCTTCCTCCATGGCCTCTTCCTGTGCTGATTTGTCCTCGGAACCAGCGGTGCTCCGTAGGTGTTCAAGGGGCTACGCCAGTACGCAGGCAAAAAGATGCCATGCGGTGCTTGAGCTGGTGTGCTTGGGGGACAGGAGCCACACTGGGGCAGAGATTCTGTCAGCTCTGCAGGGGCAGGCTCAGAGGTGGTTGACGCCATGCCAGCTTAAGCCAGGAAAGGTGATTTCCGACAATGGCACCAACCTCCTCTCCGCCCTCCGACAGGGACAACTGACCCATGTGCCCTGTTTGGCTCACGTCCTTATCTTGGTGGTGCAGCGGTTCTTGGGCAGGTACCCGGGCTTACAGGAGGTCCTGAAGCAGGCCAGGAAACTCTGTGGGCATTTCTGCCGGTCATATATTGCCAGTGCTCGGCTGTCTGACCTGCAAAAGGATTACAACCTGCCCAAGAACCGCCTAATCTGTGACATGCCCACCAGGTGGAACTCTACGTTGGCCATGCTGCAGTGGCTGCACACGCAGCAGAGGGCCATCAATGAGTATCTGTTGCAACATGGCACTAGGACAGGGTCAGGGGAGCTTGGATTTTTTTCCCTACGCCAGTGGGCCATGATGAGGGATGCATGCACTGTCCTGGCACCATTTGAGGAGGCCACGAGGATGTTGAGCAGTGACAGACAGTGCATGCATCAGTGAAACTGTTACTGTTGTCCACCTGTTGGAGCATACGCTGCGTGGAATAATGAACAGGCAGTGGCGTATCCAGGGTATGGCACCTATAGCAAGTGCCATGGGCGCTATATGAAGGGGGCGCTCCTGAGTAGCTGGGCAGCAAGGCTTTTTCCTGCATAATTGTGGCTGAATAGGACCAGCAGCAGTGTGAACATCCTGCACATCCAGGGATTGGCGAGCAAGCCGGCTGGATGTGCACTGTGCAGCTCCGATTAGAGACTTCACCTGTCAGATCCAAGCCGTGATGTCGGGTATGGACGGGACTGCTACTCAGACCCGCCCCCTCTGTCAAACAAACAATGTAATGAAAGAGCCGGCTCACATCATACTTCATTATTCGCAGTGCTCCTCCCCCTCTGTAATGGGAGGGCCCGTGGAACCCAGAAGTTCTTAGAAAGTATGAGCCAGAAAATAAGGGACATTGAGAATTACTGGTTGTTTGATTCTGAACTCAACAGGTTAATTGATAGATGCTGATGTGTTCAACTCTAACCACCTGGCTGCCTGTGTAATGTAGATTAAATCCAGACTAGCTTCCAAAGACCTTTTCGTTGTTGTTTGTGGTGATGTGGATTGGAGCTGGTAGACCGTCTGGCTGCCTATTATGGGACGTTTAAGTGTCTTGCTGTGAGGAAGGGGGGGGGAATCACTCCAGCAACCCCTCCTACTAAGACTATTTACTGATGAGAAGTTTGAACACACCTGACCTGTATTACCACTGTCATTGGACAGTTTAACCCGCCCTGTTCCCCAAGGATGGGAGGGAAGTGTTTTGAAGGGGAGTGTGTTACCATGTGCTTGTAATAAAGATTCATTCCCTGTTTTTTGGAACTTCAACACAGAGCGTTGTCTCGTTTGTGCGGGGAGAAATATTTGTATGGGGTCTTATTCGGCTGGTTGGAGTGTCTGGTAGCTGCTGTGTGTTCGGGAATGGAATATATTTAAACAACGTTAACTCCTGTCGTTACATTGGTGGCAAGCAGCGGATTGATTCCCACAGCCGGAAGGACAGCTACAAGAGGACACAGGCCAATGGAGGCACAGTATGAACGGCTAGAGCACTCTACCCTCAAGGACTTACTGGAGAACCGGGGAAGACCGGCCAACAACCGTAAGAAGAGGGACATTATCAGAGAACTAGTCAAATTGGATGGAACCGAAAGGCCCAGCGTAACAGACAGGACACCCGAAGAGGCAAGTTTTGATCGGGCTGTTAACATAAGACTGGCACATTATGGTCCTAACCCTACAGCGGAGATCATAGACCGAGTTATAGCGGCTGTGGACGTAAATTTGCTACCGCAAAAAGGTGCTGCAGTAGCAGAAGTCAGAGCAGCACCAACTGAAAGGAGAAAGATAAATTTTACTGCTTTTAAAAATTTAATTGAAACTGAAGGGGAGATTGATGGGTACCTTGCTGATTTTGAACGGCAATGTGCCCTACACCGGGTGCCCACAGAGGAATGGGTTACCATTTTGTCTGGGAATCTGTCCGGCCGGGCCAGTGAAGCATTTAGGGCCATCCCAGACGAGGATATTATAAACTATGGACTGGTAAAAGAAGCACTTTTGGCAAGGTATGCCGTCACACCGGAGGCATACCGGAGGCGGTTCTGAGAGACGAGCAAGCAGACTGGAGACTCGTATACCGAGTGGGCATGCCGCCTACACCGCACTGCATTCCACTGGGTCACTGCATGCCAAGCAGAATCCGGGGAAGAGGTGCTGCAGGTGTTCCTGCTGGAGCACTTCTTTGACAAACTGTCCCTGGAAGTCAGAGAGTGGGTCCAGGACCGAAAACCTTTCACCTTGCCTGAAGCAGCTCGCTTGGCGGACGAATACACAGACGTCCACAAACTGGATAACCCTGTGGTCAAGACAACAGCTTGGGTGGATTATCGATCAGTGGCACCCCCTCCGGCTATCGCCTACCAACCCCAGTCGTGCCATCCTACAGCACCACCTCCAGTGGCCACTTATTCTCAGCAGCCCAGGTCCAACTCCCAGGGCTACTCACAACCCATCAGGTGTTTCGGGTGTAAACAGCTAGGGCACAAAAAGCCAGACTGTCCGTTGAACCCAGCCAGGCAGTCCCAGTCATGGAGACAGCCAGCAAGGGGGAACCCCCACACATCCATGCCTGCGGCCCACAGCGTTGAGGAGGAAGAACATTGGGGCGTCCTGCACGAGGCTGATCCAATACAAGCAGCTAACCGGGACAACCGGCAGCAACACAGGCGGACTGTCTGGGTCAATGGAAAGGTAGCCAATGGCCTATGTGATACCGGCGCCACCATGACCCTACTACAGAAGAACCTCATCCCAGAGAGCCAATATACCGGAGACACTGTAGCCGTAAGATTAGCGGGAGGCACCGTCTTCCGGCTACCCGTTGCCCGTGTTCACCTGGATTGGGGGGTTGGTTTGGGACACGTGAATGTGGGGGTGATGAAGTATTTGCCAGCGGATGTACTGCTGGGGAATGATTTGGCCCCCCTCGTTTCTGCTTATGCCGCGATGGGCCCCGTTGAAGCCAACCCAGTGACTACCTGTGCCCAGACCCGTGCTACTGGAACCGACCCACTTGCTGCCGAGACCCGGGTAAGACTATCTTCCCCGACATGTACCTTAAATCAGGCACAATATAACAGTCTAAAATTGGAATGTGACAAGCAGGGATGAGCCGAACACCCCCCTGTTCGGTTCGCACCAGAACCTGCGAACAGACAAAATGTTTGTGTAAACTTTAGAACCCTATTAAATACAATGGACTCGAACGTTCGAAATCTAAAGTGTTAATTATAAAGGCTAATATGCAAGTTATTGTCCTAAAAAGTGTTTGGGGACCTGGGTCCTGCCCCAGGGGACATGTATCAATGCAAAAAGAAGTTTTAAAAACGGCCGTTTTTTCGGGAGCAGTGATTTTAATAATGCTTAAAATGAAAAAATAAAAGTAAAATATTCCTTTAAATTTCGTACCTGGGGGGTGTGTATGATATGCATGTAAAGTGGCGCATGTTTCCCGTGCTTAGAACTGTCCCTGCAAAAAATGTCATTTTTGAAAGAAAAAAATGCATTTAAAACTGACTCGCGGCTATTAATGAATTGTCGGCTCCCGGCAATACATACAAAAGTCATTGATAAAAAAAAAAAAAAAGCGTGGGGGTTCCCCAGAATTCAATTACCAGGCCCTTCAGGTCTGGAATGGATATTAAGGGGAACCCCGCCGCAAATTTAAAAAAAATTTGACGTGGGGTTCCCCCAAGTATCCATTCCAGGCCCTTCAGATCTGGCATGGATTTTAAGGGGAACTCCACCCCAAATTAAAAAAAAAAATGGCGTGGAGTCCCCCTAAAAATCCATACCAGACCCCTTATCCGAGCACGCAACCTGGCCGGCCGCAGGGGAAAAGGGGGGGACGAGAGAGCGGCCCCCCCTCCCTCCTGAACCGTACCAAGCCACATGCCCTCAACATGGGGAGGATGTCCCCATGTTGATGGGGACAAGGGCCTCATCCCCACAACCCTTGCCCGGTGGTTGTGGGGGTCTGCGGGCGGGGGGCTTATCGGAATCTGGAAGACCCCTTTAACAAAGGGGACCCCCAGATCCCGCCCCCCCCCTATGTGAATTGGTAAGGGGTACATTGTACCCCTACCATTTCACAAAGAAAGCGTAAAAAAATGTTTAAAAAAACACACAAACACCTTGAAAAAGTCCTTTATTTAAAAAAAAACAAAAAAAACATTCCAGCGGTGAAATCCAGTGTCCCGCGGCGATCCCGATGTCCAGCGCTGTCCTTCATTGGTTGTGCCTGAGCGGACCTGATGGGGAACTCCCTCTCAGTATTTTAAATGTATAGACCCGCCCCTTCTAAAGTTCCCCATCAGGTCCGCTCAGCGGACCAGATGCGGAACATGAGAAGGGGCGGGTCTATACATGTATTACCAAAGTGAGAGCAGTTCCCCATCAGGTCCGCCCCCATGGTATGTCGGACCCGCCTACGTCATTGGCTTGAGCGGGGAACTTCCTTCACTATGTAAATTTAAATTACACAGTGAAGGAAGTTCCCCGCTCAAGCCAATGATGTAGGCGGGTCCGACATACCGAGGGGGCGGACCTGATGGGGAACTGCTCTCACTTTGGTAATACATGTATAGACCCGCCCCTTCTCATGTTCCGCATCTGGTCCGCTGAGCGGACCTGATGGGGAACTTTAGAAGGGGCGGGTCTATACATTTAAAATACTGAGAGGGAGTTCCCCATCAGGTCCGCTCAGGCACAACCAATGAAGGACAGCGCTGGACATCGGGATCGCCGCGGGACACTGGATTTCACCGCTGGAATGTTTTTTTTTTTTTTTTTTTTTTTTAAATAAAGGACTTTTTCAAGGTGTTTGTGTGTTTCTTTAAACATTTTTTTACTCTTTCTTCGTGAAATGGTAGGGGTACAATGTACCCCTTACCAATTCACATAGGGGGGGCCGGGATCTGGGGGTCCCCTTTGTTAAAGGGGTCTTCCAGATTCCGATAAGCCCCCCGCCCGCAGACCCCCACAACCACCGGGCAAGGGTTGTGGGGATGAGGCCCTTGTCCCCATCAACATGGGGACATCCTCCCCATGTTGAGGGCATGTGGCTTGGTACGGTTCAGGAGGGAGGGGGGGCCGCTCTCTCGTCCCCCCCTTTTCCCCTGCGGCCGGCCAGGTTGCGTGCTCGGATAAGGGGTCTGGTATGGATTTTTAGGGGGACTCCACGCCATTTTTTTTTACATTTGGGGTGGAGTTCCCCTTAAAATCCATGCTAGATCTGAAGGGCCTGGAATGGATATTTGGGGGAACCCCACGTCAATTTTTTTTTTAATTTGCGGCGGGGTTCCCCTTAATATCCATTCCAGACCTGAAGGGCCTGGTAATTGAATTCTGGGGAACCCCCACGCTTTTTTTTTTTTTTTATCAATGACTTTTGTATGTATTGCCGGGAGCCGACAATTCATTAATAGCCGCGAGTCAGTTTTAAATGCATTTTTTTCTTTCAAAAATGACATTTTTTGCAGGGACAGTTCTAAGCACGGGAAACATGCGCCACTTTACATGCATATCATACACACCCTCCAGGTATGAAATTTAAAGGAATATTTCACTTTTATTTTTTCATTTTAAGCATTATTAAAATCACTGCTCCCGAAAAAATGGCCGTTTTTAAAACTTCTTTTTGCATTGATACATGTCCCCTGGGGCAGGACCCCGGTCCCCAAACACTTTTTAGGACAATAACTTGCATATAAGCCTTTATAATTAGCACTTTAGATTTCTCCCATAGATTTTTCGAATTTGCCGCGAACACCCCAATTTGTTCGCTGTTCGGCGAACGGGCGAACAGGCAATGTTCGAGTCGAACATGAGTTCGACTCGAACTCGAAGCTCATCCCTAGTGACAAGTTGGCCAGTGAGAAATTGGAGATGCAACGACACTACATCATGTATTATGAGATGTCCCATGGCTTGAACATTGAAATGCACAAACAGGCTGAAACTGTCAAAAGGTTAAATGGGATTTGCGCCCAGGTTTTGCCTTACCTCTCCCAAGAGCATCAGCAACAAGTTTTGGGAGCCATTGAGAGAGCAAAGCAAGTGACTGTTCCAGAACTGAATTCCATTATTCGCCATGCAACCTTACAACTTCACCATCAGCTACTGACCCGGTAAGCAAAATGGCAATGGTGATGGGTTGTCCAGGCATTAGAGAAATGGAACTATGGACTAACTTCAGAGTCAACCCGTCTGGGATCTCCTCCTGTGTTAGTCTCCTGCCGAAAGGGGAGAGATGTAACGGGAGGGCCCGTGGAACCCAGAAGTTCTTAGAAAGTATGAGCCAGAAAATAAGGGACATTGAGAATTACTGGTTGTTTGATTCTGAACTCAACAGGTTAATTGATAGATGCTGATGTGTTCAACTCTAACCACCTGGCTGCCTGTGTAATGTAGATTAAATCCAGACTAGCTTCCAAAGACCTTTTCATTGTTGTTTGTGGTGATGTGGATTGGAGCTGGTAGACCATCTGGCTGCCGCTATACCGTCGGGATTGCTGAGGTATTCAGCCGCTAGCGGTGCGGTTTTAACCCCCGCTAGCGGCCGAAAAAGTGTTAATACCACCCGCAAACCGCGGCTACGGTATTACCGCGGTGTCCCATTCATTTCAATGGGAAGGAGCGGTGTAGGAGCGGTAAACACACCGCTCCTCTCACCGCTCCAAAGATACGGCTAGCAGGACTTTTTTTCACGTCCTGCTAGCGCACCGCTCCAGTGTGAAAGCCCTCGGGCTTTCACATTGGAGAGACAGCAGCCGCTGTTTAGGCTCGGTTTGCAGGCGCTATTTTTAGCAAAATAGCGCCTGCAAACCGCCCCAGTGTGAAAGGGACCTTATGGGATGTTTAAGTGTCTTGCTGTGAGGAAAGGGGGAATCACTCCAGCAACCCCTCCTGCTAAGACTTCCAGAACTGATGAGAAGTTTGAACACACCTGACCTGTATCACCATTGTCATTGGACAGTTTAACCCGCCCTGTTCCCCAAGGATGGGAGGGAAGTGTTTTGAAGGGAAGTGTGTTACCATGTGCTTGTAATAAAGATTCATTCCCTGTTTTTTGGAACGTCAACACAGAGCGTTGTCTCGTTTGTGTGGGGAGAAATATTTGTATGGGGTC
This sequence comes from Rana muscosa, assembly GCA_029206835.1. Lineage (NCBI taxonomy): Eukaryota > Metazoa > Chordata > Amphibia > Anura > Ranidae > Rana > Rana muscosa. The sequence goes on from CM055122.1 coordinate 1,261,646,512, forward strand.
TTATTCGGCTGGTTGGAGTGTCTGGTAGCTGCTGCGTGTTTGGGAATGGAATATATTTAAACAACGTTAACTGCTGTCGTTACACCCTCCTTATCACATCCGCACACCACACTCCCCCATTCCTCCCTTACATAGAGCACAGCGGCCCCTCCCCTCTAGCATGTTGTATCTAAGCCCCGCCCCTCCCCCTACGTCCTTTCTAGCATGAGCAGCAGGTGAATGTGAGGTGAGTGTACAGTAATATTAGGCTGAGCTCTGATTGGATGGTGGGGTATCTGAGACATTCACAGGAGGGACTACAGGTCCCAGCATGCAAGCTGCTTTCTTAGAAGAATTGTGTGTCTGCAGCTCTGATGTTTGTTATTGTGCCATCACTATGTACAGTGCTGGGGATATCACTTCCTGGGTACTACATGCTGTGCTGGTGGGGGGAGGTGATGTGTCAGGCTGGCCTCCCCCTCAGCTCTCTGTATGTATTGGTGGGATCTCTCATTGCAGATATTGTATCTTTCTGAGGATTGGATCTGTCCAGTGTGTGGGCTCCAGGGCCCCCTACAGGAGATCTGATCGGGGGATCAGGCACCTAGGGGTGTCTGGCAGTAAAGAGAACCTGTCATCGTCCATTCAGATCAAAGTAAAAGGTAAGTACTACAGCTGAGTGCCTTTATTGCTGACACCATCCCTGCACTCTCCTGCCGTCTGTCTGTCTGTCTGTCTGTCTGTAAGGCCCCTTTCACACATGCGGACCGTATGTCCGCTTTTTCAGCCATCCGTTTACGGATGAAAAAGGGACATACATTGGTCCCTATGAGATTGCGCGTGTCAGCGGATGAACATCCGCTGACACCCGATCTCCTCCGTGTCCGCAATTCCCCGATTCTGCAGACGGAGGAAAATCCTATTTTTCAATCCGTCTGCAGAGCGGATCGGATGAACACGGACAGACGGTCCGTCTTCATCCGATCCCCCCATAGGGGAGAGCAGAGATCTGACAGGGCGGTCCCTGCACAGTGTGCGGGACCGCCCTGTCATCCGCCGGCTCAGCGGGGATCAATGGAGCGATCCCCGCTGAGCAAGCGGAGGTTCACGGGGTGGATCCTCACTAGTCTGTCCCGTGTGAAAGGGGCCTAAAGCACCTGGTGAATGCTTTGCTCTGGCCCCATCCCTGGTGTGGGGACACATTAAAGCTGACATTTACCTGAAAATCTAATTGGGTACACACTATTCATTTTGTTCTCATTCAACCAGCAGGCTGAACGAAAAAAAAAAAACTGACAGCTCTGGCTGGCTCTTTGATTACATTGGTTGTTTGACAGAGGGGGTGGGTCTGGGTAGCAGTCCCACCCATACATGACATCACAGCTTGGATCTGATAGGTGAAGTCTGTCATTGGAGCTGCACAGTGCACATCTAGCTGGCTTGCTCGCCAATCCCTGGCTGTTCACACTGCTGTGGGTCCTATTCAGCCAGAAGTTGACATATATCGCTGGCTGGGACAAAGATATAAAGTGTCAGGATCAGTTGTCTGTTCATCTCCCCAGGTTATTTTTATTTCAGCCTTGTGTAGCCCTGCACTCACAGATCACCACTTTTACTTACTGGCTGGGTTCACACTGGTGCGATGTGGGAACCCTGCGAATCCACTGCGGATTCCCACATCCCACCCGACTCGCACAGAAGTTCACACTGCCATATGCAAACTGCTGGGGAGTGTCAATACAATGTTAATGACACCCCCATTTCAGCTCACATATCGCACTGCGAACTGACAGTTCGGACATGAATTGGATCACATAGGTGTGAACACCCATGCGATCCGATTCTGGTGCAGACCAAAAAAAGGGTCCTGTGCGACATTAGTCCGAATGCGATGCGATTTCAGCCATACTATTTGTATGGCTGAAATCGCATTGCACGGACATCGCATGTGATTTGCACTGCAGTGCGGTGCGAATCACATGTGATTTTGCACCACGCAGCAGTGTGAACCGGCCCTAAAACACAGAAGCCTGACTTCTGTAGTTGAAAGTGAAATTAATATCTCTCCCACCACTCCTTGAACAGCCTCCCTGCTTTGCACTACATTCGGAACAAGTGCTGGACTAGCTGACTGCAGTGTGTTCCAGAGGAGGAGGAGGGGGGTGAGCTGCCCATAATCCTTACCTCCTTCCTGCTCAGGGAGTTCAGGAGCTAAAAATGAGTGTGAACCCACTGCAGTGGATAGAAGAGCCAGCTACAGAAAGGAGCTGCTATTACAAAGGTAAACAAGTGAAAGACGGTGGAGCTTTGGGGAGGGGAGATGAGGGCAGAGGAGAGGGGCAATAGTGAGATATGAATGGATGACCTGCACTCTTTATTTAGCACTCTCCTGAACCCTGCACTCTGTGCATAATGCACTCCAGAACCCTGCTCCCTATGCAAAAGGCACTCCAGAAACCTGCAGTCTGTACCTAGTGCTCACCTGAGCCCTGCACTCTGTAAATTCAGCACTCCAGAAATTTACTTCATGTGCATATCAAACTCCTTAACAAGGCACTCTGTACATAGCACACTCCTAAACTCTGTATGTAATGCATTCCTGAATCCTTCCACACACTTTTTAAATGATAGTGCTGGGGTTTGTAAATGGAACGCACTCGTTCTCAGCGGTGCTGCAGCGGCACAAAGGTGCAGAGAGGAGGCACAGGCCACAGGAGGACATTACTGGGGGGTGAAGCTAGCCTGGCAGAGGAGGACAGTACACTGATGTGCACAGTGCCTGACTGGAGAGGTGAACGGGACACAGTGACAGAACAGAAGGCGGACGCTGATGTGGAAAGTTTTGGTAATATGAAGGGGGACAGAGGAGGAAACTACCATGTCCACAGCCTCTAACCATGTCCTGTCCCTGGTTATCTGAAAGATGGGTTTCAAATGTTTTGACAGGGGCGCAGTTTCAGTGCTTGCCATAGGCGCCATTTTCACTAGATACGCCTCTGTGGACAGGGCACTTGAGGCAGGAAGAGGAGGACTTCCTTACCTCTCAAGGCCCCCTTTATCCAGACAGTGTTCCTGCTGGCCCGGCTATCACACAGGAAGAGGAGGAGGAAGAGGAGGACGATTGTGTCAGCATGGAGGTGGAGACTAGCACTCCGCATCAGTAGCAGTCTTCAAGGGATCAATTACAGTCCCAAGACACCCATGGACTTGTACGTGGCTGGGAGGTGGTGGCTGCGGATCATGTCGTCCTCAGTGACCCAGAGGACTCCGCACCGAATGCCTCAGCAAACCTATGCTGCATGGCCTCCCTGATCCTGCAAAGCCTGCGGAAGGATCCTTGTATTCGTGCAATCAAGGAGAGGGATCATTACTGACTGGCAACCCTCCTCGATCCACGTTACAAGGGTAAGGTTGCGGAGGGAGCAGAGGATGAGGCATCTTCGGGAGGCCTTGCAGAAAGGTCTGTGCAACGCGTTCCCGGAGACTGGGAGGTTACAAATTCCTGGTACTGGACAACGTGTTGCTGAGCCTTCGGTCAGTCAAAGAAGGAGCGGTGGAGAAGGTGGCCGTCTGACCGATGCGTTCAGACAATTTTTTAGTCCGCAGCCCCAAGGTATAATCGGTTCCAGCAACCATCGCCAGCGTCTGGTTTACATGCAGGAATACCTAGGGGCAAGATCAGACTTGGACACCTTTCCCACCGAAAATCCTCTGGTTTACTGGGTCTTGAGGATGGATCACTGGCCAGAGCTTGCACAGTATGCAATTGAGATACTGGCCTGACCTGCATCCAGCGTTCTTTCGGAACGCACATTCAGTGCTGCTGGAGGCTTTGTAACCGATCACAGGGTGTGCCTGTCAACCGACTCGGTCGATCGACTGACCTTCATAAAAATGAATCAGTCTTGGATCACCACCAGCTACCAAGCACCTGATGCTGATGTAACAGAATAATTTTCTTTGAAATGTCAGATCCCTTCAAGACTGCCTATGCTGATGCAGAGTGACTATCCTGTTATGCTGAGTGACTATCCTCTTCCTCCTCAATAATCATGCTGATAGCTTGAAAGAACATTTTTGGTTCTGGGCACCACCACCAGTGGCTAAGGCCCAATTTTTCAGCCCCTGTTTAACAGGGGCGTGTATTTACAATTTTTGATGCAATGCTTTGCAGCAGGGCTCATTGCTGTGCTCCAAGTACAGTATCTGTGAGGGGTTGCAGTGTTGTGGCACCAGTGCCTAAGGCCCAATTTTTCTGCCCCTGTTCAACAGGGGCATGCAATTACAATTCTTGATCTAATATTTCACAGGTGGGCCCATTCCTGCGCCCACCAAGAGTAACTGTGAGGACTTACAGTCTTGTGGCACCAGCACCACCGCCACCACCAAAGGCCCAATTTTTCTGCCCCTGTTCAACAGGGGCATGTAATTACAATTCTTGATCTAATATTTCACAGCTGGGCCCATTCCTGCGCCCACCAAGTGTAACTGTGAGGACTTACAGTCTTGTGGCACCAGCACCACCGCCCCCACCAAAGGCCCCATTTTTCAGCCCCTGTTCAACAGGGGCATGCAATTACAATTCTTGATCTAATAATTCACAGCAGGGCCCATTCATGCGCCCACCAAGAGTAACTGTGAGGGCTTACAACGTTGAACGTTGGCGTCCATTGTATTTAATAGGGTTCTAAAGTTTGCGCAAACTTTCGGTCCGTTCGCAGGTTCTGGTGCAAACCGAACCGTGGGGTGTTCGGCTCATCCCTACTTACCACCTCCTGCTCATTCTAAGCCCACATAGTATCACCACTAGGGATGAGCTGAACACCCCCTGGTTCGGTTCGCACCAGAACCTGCGAACGGACCGAAAGTTCACGCAAACTTTAGAACCCCGTTAAAGTCTATGGGACTCAATTGTTCGGAATCAAAAGTGCTAATTTTAAAGGCTAATATGCAAGTTATTGTCCTAAAAAGGGTTGGGGGACCCGGGTCCTGCCCCAGGGGACATGTATTAATGCAAAAAAAGTTTAAAACCAGACGTTTTTTTGGGAGCAGTGATTTTAATGATGCTTAAAGTGAAAAAAGAAAGGTGAAATATTCCTTTAAATATCGTACCTGGGGGGTGTCTAAAGTATGCCTGTGAAGTGGCACGTGTTTACCATGTTTAGAACTGTCCCTGCACAAAATGACATTTCTAAAGGAAAAAAAGTCATTTAAAACTGCTTGCGGCTTTAATGTAATGTCTGGTCCCGGCAATATGGATGAAAATCATTGAGAAAAATGGTATGGGTACCCCCCCCACCCCTCCCCAGCCCATTACCAGCCCCTTTGGGTCTTGTATGGATATTAAGGGGAACCCCGCACCCAAATTAAAAAAGGAAAGGCGTGGGGCCCCCAGGCCCTATATACTCTGAACAGTAGTATACAGGCGGTGCAAACAAGACAGTGACTGTAGGTTTGTTGTTAAGTAGAATCTTTTTGTAATTTTGAACTGGTACATTTTTGAAGTGTAGCTCCAGCCAAAAAATCAATTTTTAAGCTTTTTGGAAAACATAGGGAAGGGTTATCACCCCTGTAACATTTGTTTTGCTGTCTGTGCACCTTCAGAAGATTTCACCTCACCTTCTGACCCAATGACAAATGTCACACCACATCATTACTCCACTCAGAGTCCCCATGGATGCCCCAGGTCTCTCACAAACTTAGAACATCCCTCATCCCTCTGGTAAACCAGAGGATTTTTAATACTTTAAACTGGAACTACACTGCATCTGAGTACCACAAACCAAAAACGCTATTTATTTCATTTTTAACATTCAAAGCAAACTCACTCATCCATCCATGTTTACATGCCCTATTTTGCTGAGAAATCACTTTGAAAAACACCCCTTAGCATTTCTGGTTTTGTCCATCTTGAGTAAGGGCCGACAATTCATGTAACATTTACTTCCTGGAATCCATCTGCCTTTAGCTCAGGCATTCAGGCAGGAGGGTGTGCTTTACTGAGAAAGCCCCTCCTTACCTCCTGAAGACTCCTGGGATGTATGACATCATTTACCTAGGCCTGGAAACCAGGAAGTAACTGAAGAAATGTAATAAAATAAATAAATATAATATACGTTTCTACTAGGGTTGTCCCTTATACCACTTTTTTAAGACCAAGTACAAGTACCGATACTTTTTTTCAAGTACTTGTCGATACCGATTACTGATCTTTTTTTTACTGTCATGTGACAGTTTGACTGATGTGCACTGATAGGTGGCACTGACTGTTGGCTGGTACTGATAGATGGCACTGATAGGCAGCACTGATAGGTGGCACTGACAGGTGGCTGGAACTGATGGCTGGCACTAATAGATGGCTGTAACAAGATGTCCACTGCTGGCTTACTGCAGCCGAGGGCAGGGTGTACCAAGATGGGCGTCAATATGTTCAACCGCTGATCAAATGTGACGGCTTCAGTCACTGATTCTGATGGCAAATGCGGCTATGCCTTGCATCCCTGCCAGCTTACCTAGTTCCACTGCTGAGGACTCACTCTCTGCTCCGCCCTCTCTGCCTGCTGACTTTCAGTTGTGCGCAGCCTCTGACTCCGCCCGCTGACTTCCGGTTGCGCACAGCCTCTGACTCCGCCCGTCTCTCCCAGGTATCGGATTAGGCATCGGTATCGGTACTAATAATGCTCGGTATCGGTACTAATATCAGTATCAGGGCAACCCTACTTTCTACCTATTTACTAATGCTAGCAGCATAAGGAATAAAAATAGTCAATGTTGACTGAGAGAGTGAAGTTCTGCTTTAACAAAGTATAACAAGTACAAAAAAATATTCATGCAGATTCTGAATGAATTAACATTGCTAAGGTATGCCTTTTTTCATCAGAACAAGACAGAAATCACTTCTGCATTGCAATTGGATTGATTTAATCTTAAATGTAATCAACAGGTAGTTTAATAGTGACTGCCCAATGTCAGAAGTGATGAAAGATATGCAAAATGCTGTATAGCAATTCCCTATGAATATTTCAGTAAATCAAAGCACTTGTAAGACCTAACAATATAGAAATTTTCTCCAATCAACCTTTTTTTACATCAAATATATCTGTTAGTTTTAGAAGTGTTCTACCTCTTCTTTCCTGTTTAGCATTTTAAGATGGTAAAAAAAAAAAAAGAACAAACAGAAATTATAATACAAATAAACAGTTGTAGCACCCTCTACCTTAGGTAGGTAGGTGCTAGTGTAAGTTTTTGTGTAAGCTGCCAGTGCAGTTGAATGTAGGCAGGCCTATGTTGTGGACTAGGCCTGTTTGCTTTGATATGGGGCACGGGAGTGGTTTTAGTGTAGCAGCAGGTGACTGACATGTATTTCAGCTCTTGGGCGCCTCCTATGTTTCCAGGGAGAAGGTTCTGGAAAAGGGGCAGGGCAGAGAGCTGGAGTGACATGGAGTGCATGTGGGAGCCCTGACCAATCCCCAACTAGGATTGGCAGGGGGCAGACCTCCTACATATACCTATGATCAGCCTGCTGTGGAAGGAGTTGTTGGGTGAATTAACTGAATGATGGATTGTTAGACTGTCGTGGTCCGAGGGAAACCTCTTTCTGGGGGGTGTACCTCAGGCCGGGAGCTCGGGAGCCTCTCCATACACGGTCATAGAGAGGTGTCCTGGAACAGGAGCAGGAAGAGGACAGTTGGGAGCATGCCCAGAGAAATTCATTCAGGAGTGATCGATGCCTGGGTCGGTGAGGAAGAGATATGCCATGTGTTGAAAGTGGAGCCAGAGGGAGAGACTGTGGGGTTTTTGTGAAGTTAAGTCGCTGCAGCCAGGAGGGCTGGCAGGATTTGCATCGGACCTGCTTGCATCAGTAGTCCATCAAGTATCAATTAGCACATTTATTCTTCTCTTGTAAAATGATTGCTACCTAAAAGGGGACTGCAGACCCTTGCCTGTAATGGGTTATCAGGAAAACACCAGGACTTATTCAGGGTGAGGCCTAGCCATGTGCTAATGTGACAGAAATCTAGATTCGGACAGTGAAGTGAAGCAAGTGATCTCAAGTATTGTGCTGGAGGAGATGCGCAGAGGGAGAGACTGTCAGATCTAGACGCAACTACTTTTATGCTACTAAGAAGCATAGACGCAACTACTTTTATTCTACTAAGAAGTGTTCATTATCTGGGCATCCCATGTCCCTTTTCCCCATCCAAGTTAATCCCCTAAAAAAAACAACAAAAACAATCTGTTATTCCCCATAGATCAGGGTGCACAGGGAACTGTGATCCCAGATCTACCATTGAAATGGGTAACGGAATTCAAATACCTTGGCATAATAATATCTAGACAGGCTAAGGATTTCCGAAAATTTTATTTGGACCCAGTAATACAGGAGTTTAGGAAAAAATTAAAGGCATGGGAAACACTCCCCATGTCACTATTGGGACGTACCAATTTGGTGAAGATGAAGATTCTCCCTAAATTTTTATATCTGTTTAGAAACTCTCCACAATGGCTGCCTAAAAGTTTTTTTGCACAGCTACATGGTATGCTCTCTATGTTTCTATGGGCCAACAAACCAGCTAGAATTAAATTAAGTACTCTTATGAGATCGGAAGCACAAGGAGGGTTGGCCTTCCCAAACTTTTATAAATATTACTTAGCTACACAGTTGGTGACGGTGGGGAGATGGTTGAACCCTGATGGGTTTGACTCCGCTACAATGTTGGAGGCAGCAGTGATCCAATCCGTGGAAGCACTGCAGGGACTGCTGTATAGGGGACTAAAATCTAGAAGGGATTCAACCCCATCCATGATGACTGCAGACCCTTGCCTGTGTAGCGCCCTGCTCCTGTTGACCAGGCGCTCGCATGTAAATTTAGTGGGTTATCTGTTCTGTACATAGTTCAGATTCAATATTATGGCTAAATTAGCCTCTGCTCCAGCATTGGCTGTGTTGCGTGCAGTTCCACACTTTCGCCTGTAGGTGTCATTGTCACCACAGGCCAGTGATGGAAGGGCAACAGGCTAAGGTGTATTGGGTGTTATTTCCCAGAAACAGCCCAGTGGGAGTGGTCTCCCCGCTGTGCATTCTGGGAGAGGATACTTAATGGACAGACACCATTTTTCTCTCTCTCTCACCTCATGGCCCGCCTGGCCTAAGGTATGTGACAACTCCTCTTCTGCCTTGGGGCCCTGCTTGCCCGAGGCTACGTGACTGCAAGTAGGCCCAGAATCTATCTGGGGCCTACTGTTTCAGAGGTGGTTCTGTGCTGTCTGTCCTGCGGGAAGAAGCCGAGCAATTGAAAGATCCGGGGGAGGGCTCATCTTGGAGAGGACCGAGCAAAAGGCTGGTATCTCAAGAGGAGCCTGGTAACACAATTGGAGGATGCATCCTAACCAATCTACCTCACAGTACTGCCAGATGGCTTAAAGGAACTTTGATACTGTGTTGCCGTGTTCGCTACCCTTACTAAATCCTGTGGCAGAGGATTGTTCAACTATTATTCTCATCAAGTCTATGGCAGAGACTTTTGTCCGTGCATAATTCCGGCTGCTAGGTCAGTGAGAGAGGCCTATCCGGGTGAGCAAGATCCGTTGACTGAAGTGTACTTGTCTCCAGGATCTCAAGTTCCTCAGTGATCTGCACAAGGTATCTGAACTTCCCCCTAACCCTCTGGGACATCATCCTCTCCTTCATTCCTCAGTAATTCATTGAGGGGACGGGCGATCTTGGCAAACCCCTCTACAAATCTCCGATAGTAGGAGCAAAACTCCAGGAATGACCGAAGTTCGGTCACATTGGTGGGACTCGGCCAAGAGGTGACGGCATCCAGCTTCTCAGGGTCTGTGGCTATCCCTTCTGCTATCCCTTCTGCAGATACGATGTGGCCCAGGTAGTGAACTGAGGGCTGATAGAATTGGCACTTCTCTAAAGAAAGCTTCAGGCCTTCTGCGTGAAGCCTCTTCAGGACTTTTTCCAATCGCTCTTCGTGCTCTTCTAGAGTCCTGCCGAACACTATGATGTCGTCCATGTACACCAGCACTTTGATCAGATTCATATCTCCCACAGTTTCCTCCATCAGCCTTTGAAAGGTGGCTGGGGCTCCTGACAACCCCTGAGGCATGCGGTCAAACTCAAAGAACCCCACTTTATCCTCAGGGTGCATGGGGATTTGATAGTATCCACTCTTTAGATCCATCACACTGAACCACTTGGCCCCTGACAGACTCTGCAAGGCATCTTCTATCCGGGGGGGTGGTGTACTAATCAGGAATGGTTCTTCTGTTCAGTGTTCGGTAGTCATTACACAGCCTCAGTGACCCATTTTTCTTCCGGACTACCACTATTGGAGAAGCATAGGGGCTCCTGGACTCTCTGATAATCCCCGTTCTCTTGAGTTCTGCCAATTGCTCACGCAGGTCTTCCAGGTCACCCAGGGGAACCCGTCGGACTCTTTCTCTGGACGGTTTGTCTTCCTGCAGGCGAATCTTGCGGGTGGCACTCTTCGCACACCCCACATCGAATTCATTTTTTGAGAATATCGTCTGCCATCGAGCGAGTTGAGCCTTAACCCTCTCCCTCCACTCTGGTGGGAGGGTGGTGTCTTCCGAACAGAGCTTCTCTACTGTGACTTCACCCCTCTCTTCCTTCTTCAAGTCAGATGGGGCAACTGGGGTGGCTGGGTCCACCTGGCCCAACAGCATTCTGGCCGGTACCTTCACAGGTGTGGTAGTAGTGTTCCTAATGCTCACTGAGACCTTCCCATGACTTCTCTGCAGAGCCTTCAATGGGACCACTTCGGGAATTACTTCTATCCCCTTTTCTTTCTTCTGTGGGTCCGTTTCAAGGACAATAAAGGGGCCTGGCTGCTTCCAGGTAAGCTTGACAGAGGCTCTCAAGCAAGTCACCTCTCCTGGCTGTAGTACCTTCTCTGTTTTATCCAGCCGCCAGATCTTGCCGACTCCTTCTGTTGGGGCCTTTTATTCTAGTACTAGGCGCTGATACGTCTGCTTCAACATAGGGTGTACTCTTGCGGTTGAAGTACTCTGCTCCTGGGCCAGAGGTGTCAGAAGTCTCCTGACCAGGTCAGTGTTGGTCCCTATGATGAGGGTACTCTTGCCAGCTCCTTGTGGGCGAGGGCAGACCACTGCCAGAGTGTCAAAAGTCTCTGTCTCTCCTGCCACTGAGGGGTCAAAAGTTAGTTTGATCGGCAGGTAACCATCATAGGGAAAGTTTTGCATTCCAATGCCCCATATCTCCAGTTCTTCCAACTTCTGCAACGGCAGGTGTTTGTTATAAAAGTCTTTGTATAGAAGAGTCACTTGGGCTCCAGTATCAAGGAGGGCCTTGGTGTAAATCCCTTCTACCTGGATTGAGACCACTGGGGAGGGCCCCACTAACCTGGCAGGACATTTTTTAGGAGAGGCCTGCTTGCTTGGCTCTGTAATCTGTACTATCACTCCTTTCTTCTTAGGACTTTTGCTGGATCTGGACCCCTGTTGGGCCTGGTGTGCATTGACCTCCCGCCGTTGCGCAGTTTGGGTCATAGAGCGGGAGGCATTGGGTCAGTCGGAGGCAACAACGGGGGTGCTTGGCATGGGTCTAGACCCCCGACGTTGTATCCTCGCGTCGTTGAATTTTTTGGAGTTAGCTGAAACTGGCGGGCACCCGGTTGACTCCTTCACGGGGGTCCTCTGAAGTTTTCCACCGGCTTGCGGTACTGTGCTGCGGCTTTCTCCGGGCTTGGACATACTTCCCTAAAATGTCCGACTCCTCCACAGTTGAAACAAGTTATTCGTCTCTTTGGCTTCTGCACTTGAGCAGCATTGGAGCTGAGGGACTTCTTGGGCTCCTCTGGAGTGTTTCCACTGGGTAGGGTAGTTGCCTGGCTGGTCAGGATGGACATCATCTCTATTAACTGGGACACCTGAGTCTTTAAAAGCTCAACCTGAGAGTCACCTTCATCAGCACTTATCACTCTGACTCCGGCAGTGGGTTCAGACCTCTGGCTCTTCTTTTTATTGTCCAACATAACTTCTTCTTCTCTGACAATCCGGATCAAGTCGGGATACTCCAGGATATCACCATCCTGGTGGGTTCACAACAGAAGGGCAATGGGGTCCAAAGGTTGGGCACCCCGTAAAACCTGTTGTGCATGGACCTCATCTACTTTCCAAGGATCTAGCCCTTTCTTCAACAGGATCTGATGTATGATCTTGTCTAGATGCCTCATGAACTCGGACAGTTTCTCTCCTTCCTTCTGATAACAGTGCTCCATTTGATAGAGGAGTTCAGTAACTTTCTTGGTACGACCGAACACATCCTGTAGAATGCTCAGGTAATCTTGCGCAGTACAGTCTTTCTTACTGAGCTTTAAGTTACGTATGGCCTCTAGGGCAGGCCCATTTAAATTCTCTGTGATCCTTTGTTTCTTATGCGGTTCGGGTATCTCCCACCCTTCCAGAGCCTGGGTGGCATGATATAGCAATTCTTCTAAACCATCTTGCGCTGAAGGCACTGGCTGTCTTCCAGAGAAGATTCTGAGCTTCCTGTATCCAGCCACCAGGTAGTCTGAGGGATCTTTCTTGCATTTGGCGACAATTTCTCCAAGGACAGCGCATAGTTCTGGTCCAATGGTGGTCAATGGCGATGAACTGGGACCCACTTTTTGACTGTGTCCCCTTGAACTGGGGCCGGCTTGACTGGTGGATGTAGGACCTTCTCCTGATGTCTCTGGGTGTATCAGGAGAAATTCTGTCTGGTTGACTGTTTTTACACTAGTGCCCTTGAAATTTTCAGAAATTCCCTTCTTCCATTCGCACAATGCGTAAGTGTGTGGATTCATGGTGTCTGTCCTTATATCAATCACCCATGGCTTCTTAAATTGAAGCTAAGAGGTTGGGACTTTTTAGTGAGGCCAGCTAGATGTACCTCCATCCCTGATAGGTTGATAAGAAAGAACAATTTTTTAATTTTTTTTGGCTTCTTGTCTGGAGACAGTGTTCTCAAAACTGGGAGTAGCTGCTCCTCTGTCCAGGCTTCTCTTTTCATTTTGATCACCACACTGAAGCCGGGAAGGATGTTTTCTTCCTTACACCACTGGGTTGCAGCAGCGGGGTCCATTGTGGTATTGACAAGGGTTCTGTCTAGGGGGAGGTTGATTGCAGAGTCGTAGAGTATCCCGGACGAGCCCCCATGTGTAGCACTACCCCCGTAGGAGCTGCTGGTTTAGATTTGGGTCTAGACTCTGCCTATCAACCCCAGAAGTTTGGCTCGAACCCTCCCTTGGCACAACTGGACAACACAATCATTGGGGAACCCACTGGCAGTTGGGAACCACAATAATACCATGCAGCAAAACAAACACAGTTAAATGCTGTTACCTTGTACTGGCCACCTGTCCCAACGGTAACAGATAAGACTTCACACAAGATGCAGGTTAACCAAGAAATAAGTGTTTACTTGGTAAAGAAAAATAAAGCAGAGTTAAACAAACAACAGTTGACTTCAAACAGGGCCCTGTAAGAGTCAATGATATGTGATTAGATAACAAGTTTAAACAATGCAAGGTGAAGTCAGACCTAAGTAAGTACACAGTGGAGGGATTTCCCCAATGCAATACGTCAGCACTGGAGTACCTCTCCACCAGGCCTCACCCAGCTCTCAGAAATAACACTGGCTGTATAAATAAGTATAAACAGTTCTATTATATATGTGAGTCTATTTGCTCTTTGGCTCCCTCTAGCGGGCAATTCCCAGACACATGTCCTACTGCGTTAGCTCAGACAGACAAGCTGAATCCTGTAATTGTTCCTTCCCGTTAACAGTAGCCTTCGCTAGCTTTAGTTGGTGCCCATTAATAATTTGTAATCCAACAGGCATGAAGAAAAGAAAACGAACATTCACAGTATATATAGTGTGCTGGCGGCACAAGCGCCAATCCTTTCAATGCGCTGTCGCTACCGGATGCAATGTATCCCTGTACGTGGTGTGTTAACCTCCAAACAGTACAAGTGAGTCTATCAGAACCACCTTCCTGCGATACAGTTATTTATATCAGTGGTATATGAAATGCTATCTTAATATAAACATAGTGAAGAAAATTGACCAAAAGGTCTGCAATAAAAAGAAAATAGCTAGTATGTGACAGTCTGAGGTAATCCTTAAAATGTCCACATTGCAATACTGAAAGGCAGGAGTGACCATATGTAAAGTTCCACAGTGATAATATAGCAGGTAGACAATCTCTCGTGCAGGTAGATAATTGTGACTCCACACAATTAGACACCAAAGGAGAAAGTGCAATGATGATAAAAGCAAAGATCCTCCACCTCAGATATCAGATCCGCTTACCAGCTCATATGGATCTCAATGAAAGAGATCACAAACGCTTGCGGCTTTATTCCCCCGCCAAGGGTCTTTACACTGTAGATCAGCATACAAGATGTATTCCTCCTCAACACTATGTGGAGAAGATTCAGGCTGCCATCTATCCTCTGAGATCTTCAGTGGCCCAGCCCCCAGGGAGATGTGTGCTGGACAGGAAGCAGTGCTGGGACTGCACTGTGATGATCTCTTCCTGCTCCGCCCACCTGTACTAGAGCTGTGAAAGCCTGTACTAGGGGCTTTCACAGCTCTAGTACAGGTGGGCGGAGCAGGAAGAGATCATCACAGTGCAGTCCCCAGCACTGCTTCCTGTCCAGCACACATCTCCCTGGGGGCTGCGCCACTGAAGATCTCAGAGGATAGATGGCAGCCTGAATCTTCTCCACATAGTGTTGAGGAGGAATACATCTTGTATGCTGATCTACAGTGTAAAGACCCTTGGCGGGGGAATAAAGCCGCAAGCGTTTGTGATCTCTTTCATTGAGATCCATATGAGCTGGTAAGCGGATCTGATATCTGAGGTGGAGGATCTTTGCTTTTATCATCATTGTACTTTCTCCTTTGGTGTCTAAGTGTGTGGAGTCACAATTATCTACCTGCACGAGAGATTGTCTACCTGCTATATTATCACTGTGGAACTTTACATATGGTCACTCCTGCCTTTCAGTATTGCAATGTGGACATTTTAAGGATTACCTCAGACTGTCACATACTAGCTATTTTCCTTTTAATGCAGACCTTTTGGTCAATTTTCTTCACTATGTTTATATTAAGATAGCATTTCATATATCATATGTGTTGTTAATTTTTTGCAGCGCAACTGCCTTTTTCCTTTAGTATTTGTTATTGTGTGTATCCACATTTTTCAGTTGCAGCAGCAGTTATTTAATTTAATTTAATAATTTTTGTAATTTTTGACATGCGCAGTAGTTTTCTTTATTATTTATATCAGTGGGCAGGTGCCCTCTCACCAAATGAGGCTTCGCCTCGCCGGTACGTTCCGTCTTTAGTGTCTTGGTTCTCAGCCTTTTCACAGATTGCAGTCCCTGGTCCTCCGTGCAGCCGTCACAAGGTGCTGGTGGATAGGTGACTCTGGTTGCTGTGGAGCGTAGATCAAACACTGCGACAAGGATCCCCCTCAGATTAGGCTGTCCGCTCTGGCCACTGTAGGCCCAGGCTTCTCGGGCCTAGGCACACTGCTAGCCGGCCTCAGCGCAGGTTTCCTCCTGGCTTGAAGATGGCGTCCCAAGAGGCCGGATGCAAGCCTTCCCTTCCTATAAAAAGCTTCTTCCAGGAGGCTGTGCGTGATGCAATGTACTCTGGTAGCACAGTAGCACTGTGGGTATTGTAGTCTATTTAACACCCAAGGCAATGGAGTCTTTATCTCCCTGTACTTCAAGATCCATAATGCATTGTTCTATAATAATTAAACTGAACAGGTTGCAGCAGTATAATAATTGAACACTGGAGGGAGCTGAGTTCCTTCTTAATCACAAACTGTAGTCTATTAGCTACGTTCCAAAGTGACACCTTGCAACATTACCATGGAGTAAGTGAATTTTCTATTCCATCAAGTAGAGATTTAATTTTAACTGGAGCTGTAGGGTCACAGTGCCAACCATATGACACCAGGATGTTCTCCAGGTAGAGTCTCCACTGGGGACTATTGAGTGCTGAGCTGGAAGGAGCTTGGCAAATTTCCATAAATGCAGCAGAAAGCAAGTTCATGGATGCAGTACACAAGGACAACTCCCAGGGCAATGGTGGGTAATATTGGAATGTGAACAGCATCAGAAAGCAAGATGCATGGACAAGTAAACTCAAGGTCAGAAGGCAGGCGGTAGACAGAGCAGATTCATATACAAGTTGTGGACTTGTCAGGTAGCCAGTTAAATCAGACAATGTTCATAATACAAACATTATCTACCTGGTACCTATAATCGGGTAATCAGCTTGGGGTTATTCTGTAATTCTAAAGTACTGAACTCTCTGCAGCAGGGGAACACAGCAAGCAGCACTAGGGATAATGTACACAGAACTGTGATGATCTCTCAAGCAAGTTTGCCAAGAAGGAGAAAGGATTGTCAAGAATGTGTGTGAAGACAAATGCTTACCAAGCCTCAGTCCAGCCCTTAGGGGGCTTATGTTCCCTCTCAACATACGACTTTGTCTCAGCAGGGGACATTCTTAGTTACTGGGCAGTAGCTAAGTATGTGTGAGCAGTGTGCAACCAAGGGCCATCACACCTGTACCAGAGAACCCCTAAACTACTTAAATAGATTTCTGCTGCACAATATAGAAGAAAAGTGTGAGCAATATATTGTAGAAAGGTCCAAGACAGTATAGATAGGCTCGGCGGGTAGGCACGACTGCCTGAAGCCACTTAAGAACTGTAACAGCGGTCTGAAGACTTGAAAGATGCTGACAGCATCTGCAATGAGGAGCGGCATGCAGCCTGACTGGTCCACACCCAAAGGGGAGGTTTCCTGAAGCAAGGTAGATGTAGTCTTTGCACTGTCCCTATCCTCTAGAACATTTCCCTACCACAAAGCACTGCCCTTGCCAGACAGGAAACATATCCCTACACTAGCATAAAGTATGCCAAACTCAGAAGCCGGAGTCTTAAATAAACTCTGCCTGACCCAAGATTGCCACTAAAGTCATAGAGCACCAGCATCCAATTGGACAGCTGCCTCCTTGTGACCACAGGAAGTCATAAAGGGAACCAAGTTCCTCACAACTTTATTCCCCTTTTGCATTGCTGCTTCGGTCGAGCACCATCTGCAGTGGGGAGCACAGACTGCACCTGCTTACCAGCATAAAGAGAGACCCGTAGGAGAAAATGGACGGAGGGGCGGCATGACTAAGGGAAAAACAGGGTCAGGTACGGGTCAACTAGGTCAGGGGGTTTGGTGGGGGTGTAGCCCTTACCTGATTGGAGGAAGAGGTTGAATGGGCAGGGTTCAGATGAGAGGGTCTTTGTGGGGAGGTAGTTCTCTCACATTCCAAGTAGTCAGGAGAAGTGACAGCTTCAGCTTCGATCGTCTCCCTCCCCTGCAAGAACTGCAGCATGATGTGTGTGTATGAGGCCTTGTTGGATCAAGTCAGGACTGCTGCAGAGGTACAGGGATGTAATAGCTGTGGCTAGCTGACACACTGGGGGAGCGGCTACATCGCTGGCTACTGCATCACCGGCATGAGATGGGGCTAGGAGGGTTGCCCTCCCGAGTGCCTCGTCCGTCACCTATCCCCCAGGTCCGGCATCACGTTAGGAGCCCTGGTCATAGAGACCCTCCGGGGCCTGCTGCGGGCTACCAGTACCAGCGGTGGCCCTGGGAGGAATCCACAAGGGTAGGGGGGTCATCCGGCTCTTACTCCCCCTCTCTTCAGGTACCAGAACTAGCGGCGCCCCCCCCCCCGCAGCGGTACCGAGCGGGGGGGGCGGCTCAGCGTGGGAGATGATCGGGAACACGCAGTGGGGGGTGTCGCTGCCCCTCAGCTGCTCCTGGCATCCATCCGCCCTTGATGCTAGAGGAGATCGCGTGGAGGGGGAGGGGTTCTGCTTGATCTCCTGCCTGCCGCTGCCGCGGGGTTCCGGAGCTATCGGCTCTCTCTGTGGCTTCAGTGCAGAGAGGGGCCCAGCCATGAATTAGATCAGCGATGGTCCGCAGGAAGGTGTGGGTGCCCTCTGCTGGACCTTCAGCGCCGCTGCAGCCAGGTGATGTCTGTGGCAGTAGGTCGGAGCCTCGAGCTGGGGGATCCGCCCCCTTAAAGTGACGGCATGTCACTGCTGCAGCTGGGGGTTCTAAGGTGCCCCGCAGCTCATCATCATCATCATCATCATCATCATCATCATCATCCTTAATAAACACAGCTGGTGCAGCCTGGTAAGTTGCACTTTATATCTGTTTTTAATTGTCCGGGTGTGACGGTTAGTTCAGGGGTTCCACATGGGGATTCTTTTCGGTGAAGCCGGGTTGGCAGGGGGTGCCGGCGCCCCCAGATGGGCGGCTTTCGTCAGGCTTTGCCGTAGGGGCCCCAGGTGCGGTGAAGGTTTTGGCAGCAATTTTCGCTGCCTACTGGGGGTACATCTTAGGCGGGTTGTCAGGGACATGAAATATGTAAGAGGCAGTACGTTTCACTGTTCTCCCTCTTGCATTTGGGGGAATTGGATTTGGAGGGGAGTTAGGTGGCCGAACGCCGGACAGAGGATGAGGCGACGCGCCCTGGTGGCCTATCCCCGCCACGTTTATAATTGTCTTCGGGCTTTAGCGTCTTTGAAGGGAGGGCACCGGAACATTGTTCCTCACTTGATGGCTATCTTTACGCCATTGGGGAAGCGTATAGAGTTTGTGGGGGCACTGCTTGGCTGAGTTATGATGGGCTGTTCCGTCAGCGGACGGCCTTGCGGCCTGGCTGGTGCTGGGGTCATACTGGGCATTAGGCTTTGGCACATGGCAAGGGCGGGGTCGTCAGTGCGGCCCTTTCTCCCGGGGGCCGGCTGTGCAGGTGCTGCTGGACGGTCGGCCTGCCTTAATACAGGAGTTTTGTTGGCAGTTCAGCGAGGGGTCATGCCTTCTTGGCGTGGCCTGTCGTTTCCGCCATGAGGTCTCCAATTGCGGGGGCTCACATAATTATGCCAAATGATTTAAGTGGGGGGGTCCCTACCAGGAGTGCCGGTTTCAAAAAGGGAGGGCGCCGGTTAGTCTTCCTGCGGTGGGCCGTATTTAAGTAGCTGTCCACAGAGGGTGGCGGCGTATTTCCTGGCTGATGGTTTTGCTTGAGGCGTTCGTGTTCAGTGTTCTGGGTTGGTGGCTCCATCTTCCTGGCCTAGGTATTTTAAGCACACGCAACATTTTTCTTGAGTTTATTTCTGACAACTTGGCAGGAAAGGTGGGACTGGGGGTAATGGCTGGACCATTCGGGCTTTTGACCAGTCCATCTTTGCGTGTGTTTTCGGGGGGGTGACTCCCAGGAAGGGACCTAAAAAATATTCTTGGTTAAATACAGTTTCTGGTATCCGACGGGAGCTTCGGTGAACGATGTAATTTCTCTGGACTTGTCTGCGAGGTCAGATGTATGGGAAGGAAATGAGCCCTGGACTGCCACACTCGGTATAAACGATTTATTTTCGAAATTCCAAAATCAAAATCCAAAGTTAATCCATAGGTTCAGAAGTCCAAAGAACAGACATGCAGGGGTGGATGGCTGACGCGTTTCACATCAAAGATAGATGCTTACTCATAGCTCCGGTCGGTAGGTGTCGTTCTTTGCCATAGTCGGGTGGGTCCAACGTTGCGGGCGGGGTTCGCTGTCGGTGAAGACGGATACTCTGTCTCCCAGTGGGCTGTTCCGTTTTGGCGCGCTGAGGTTTTTGAGTTTTGGCATCTTCGTTGGAGGGGTGGTGCGGTAGGACCCGCAGGTATGAGCAGTGATGCCCTATATCGGCGATTTCATTTGCATTGGCCCCCCAGATTTGTTGTTTTGCTACGCACTTTGAAATCTATTGAACATGGTTTGGATTCCTCTGGCGCCTGAAGTCACGGAGGCTCCTGCCATGGTGTGACAATTCGGGGGTATTGTCATTTACGTGCCAATGGTGGTCTGTCGTTTGCAGATGGAAACATACTTTGTCTGGATCTATTGCGGTCCTTATTGTATCTGCTTAATTTTGCCTGCGGCATTATGCCTATGGTTTGAAGTAGAGGGACAATTTGTTTTCATTGCGACGACATGGGGGGGGAAGGGTAGTTGTGTCTAGCCTGGCTGTTTTCGGCACCGCCGGTGGTGCGCTTACTGCGTCACCTGGTCTGGAGGTGTTTCTACGTTGGCTTTGTTTTTGGGCAAGTTGTTCAGGTCCCAGGTGTTCTGAATTCCATTGCCGATTCATTGTCTCGTTTCCGGTGGGAGAGTTTCTGAAGGCTGGCATTGGCAGCCGAACAGCGGGGGTTTTTTTGGTCACATGAAGCTGTGGAGACTGGTTTTGGAGTGGCGGGGGAGCTGTTCCGTTGCTCTGTGTGGGTGTGTACGTGCTCTGGGTCTTCATCGGTTTGGGGGAGTGGTCCGCTGTTTCGGTGTTTGTTTTTCCATCCGTATCAATTATCTTTGCTATTGTCTTTTATTGGGATGGATTTTTTTCCGGGAGCACGTCAGTTTTAAAACCGGACGGGGGGGGGGGGGGCTTGGCTGCTTTAGCTTTCCTCGTCCGGAGGCATGGCTTGAGTGATGTTACCAAGGACATTATGGTGAGTCAGGCCGGGCAGGGTTGTTCAACGCGGGAGGGTGAAGCTGGATACTGGGCGCTTGGCCTTGTTGAATGGGCATCAGAAATTTCGGAGGTGTTGCCGGGGTCGGCACCTCGGCCCATTAGGTGCGGCTGTTCACCATGGTTTTTTTGCACGGGCCTTCTTTTTAGGGCATCTTGGGTTGGGGAGATGGTTAGCAGGAACAAGTGTGGTGTGGGTGGGCTGCATGCCCGGTGGTGACAATGGCTTCTCACTGCATTGGGAGTTGTATGGGGAACTTTAAAATTCTAGAATTGGATCAGTTGAAAAAGGGGGGTTGCGGTGTCCTTGTTTTGGGCTCTGCCAGACTCCGTCTGGCCAGTTTGCCTTCGGATGGATTGCCCTTGTCACGTTTTAGTTTGTGGCTGTTTCGCCATGGTTTGGCTTGGGTGGGCAAACCCTAGGTAAACCCAGTTTAATACGCATTATTTTCATGTAGGAATGGCCACGTCGGCGGCCAGATGGGGTTTGTTATCTCAGGTGCGAGACGCATAGGGTGGTAGTCCGATCGTTTTGGATTTAGGTTTGCCCTCATTTGCTCAGACAGGGCGGCTGTTCTTTGCAGGTTTTTTTTTTTAGTGTGGCTCTCTATTTTCTTTTCTTTCTGCTCTTCCACCTGGTTTTGTATGGATATTGGGATTCCTATGTTTGGGGGCGGGGTGGGCTGACGCTCATCCTGGGGGGAGGCGACTGGTCAGTAGGCATAGTAAGGTTATTCTGCAATGATTGGGGGAGTTGGGGCATGATGTGAGCGTTTCATTTCTGTTCCAGAGCCGACTGGCCCCTCAGTGGTTTTTAGTGCTGCAGGAAAAAGGTAATGAGTTGGGGTCCGGGCTGCCAGGGTCCTGGGGAGGAAGGTATAATTGGACGTTGGCACTTGATGCAGAGTTTCCCGAATACATCATTGTATAGTCTGGTATGGTGGCCAGAAAAGTTTGGCATTTTGCTTGTTTCATTGGTCGTCTGTGCGCGGCGAGAATTGAGTTGGACGGAGAGGTAGGCCGGTTGGTGGCTATGCTCGAGGGCATTGTGGTTCGCCACCGGGAGCTGGTGGATCAGCTTGCAGCTTTTGGATGGTTTAATGGTGTTCGCCTGAATGCGGTTGGGACAGATATTGGGTCTTTTTTGCCGGCAGGAGGGGGTGGCGCTGGCAGGTGTGGAGGGATTCGCTTGAATGAGGTGTCACTCAAGCTCATTGTGGCGGGTCAAGGGGTCTTTGGGGGGTCAGTAATTACATGGTTACAAAAGTGTGGGGGCCCATCTAAGGTATGGCGCTTCCACTTGGTTAGCGGTGGTTCTCCCAGGAGCGAGGTCTCCTGGGGGAGGGGAATATGGAATTATGTGTGATGTCGGAACGTCTTCGAGCCGGTTGGGGCACGGCTGAGGACAGGGACGATTATGGCGCTTACACTTGGTTAGCGGTGGTATTCCCAGGAGCGAGGTCTCCTGGGGGAGGGGAATATGGAATTATGTGTGATGTCGGAGCGTCCTCGAGCCGGTTGGGGCACGGCTGAGGTAGGGCTGGGAAAAAAATCGATTTTAATCTTGAATCGAGTTTTGAGCTCAAATCGATTCAGTTTTGAAGAAAATCGATTTTTTTAGATTTTTTTTTTAGAAGGAAAAAAAAAATTTTTTTTTTTTTTTTTTCATTTTTTTTTTTCCTTCAAAGTTTCCGTAGCAGGGCTGCAGGGGGCGTATGCGGAATGGCACTGGGCTGCGTTACCCCAATTACATCTACTCGCCGCAGCGAGTAGATGTAATGTAACACTAACTAACCGCAAGCCGCCGTCTGCCTATCTGATCAGCGTGTCATGCAGACAGACGGCGGCCATTGCAGTGTTCAAAAGCCGCGCCTCCCGAGTCCTCGTCTGTGATAGGCGGAACACTCAATTTCACAGCAGGCAGTGTTCAGCCTATCACGGACATCCTCTCATCCTCGTCTGTGTTATGAGGATGAGCGGATGTCCATGGTAGGCGGAACACTGAATGCTGGGAAATTGAGTGTTCCGCCTATCACAGGCGAGGAGGAGGCGCGGCTTTTGAATACTGGAATGGCCGCCGGTGTAGCAGTAAAATCCGTATCCCATGAAAATCTGCATCAGGTACGGGCACAGTGATTGAAGCATGGGCACAGTGAGGCGCGGGCACAGTGAGGCGCGGGCACAGTGAGACACGGGCACAGTTCAATTCAACTAAGAGTAACCTCAAGATTTTTTGTTGTTTTATTAGCTAAATCCAAATACAGTATTAATAATTTGGATGTTTAACAATCTTTGTTGCACACTGACTTTGCAGTTAGAGAAAGAGTTTGCCTTTGCAATTTTGTTTGTTGATGCACTTCAATTAATATAATAAAAAAAATAAATCGAATCGAATCGTAAATCGAGTTTTTTATAAAAAAATCGCAGATTTTTTTTTTGGGGAAAATCGCCCAGCCCTAGGCTGAGGACATGGATGATTCCAGTTAAAATTGTGCCTTAAGGACACCCAAAGACCTCTTGTTGTTGGGCATTACATTGTTGAATTTGGTATGTTTTAAGGATATGTTATTTTATTCTTTGGTTAATAAAAAGTGGCTGCTGTGGCCGTATAAAACCCATGTCACTCAGTCCGTGTTTTTATTCTAAATAGTAAGGACCCAGGTTGACGAATCCTTTAGTCATGACTGGCTTGACTACATAATACAGTGGTGTATGCATAGGGTGTCAGGCCCACAAAAAGTGTGCATGCCTATGTAGACGTCTTCTGGGAGGAGTATCTCTGCAGATACTAGAGAGCAAGGTAACATGATGAGTAACTGATTTAATTGACTGAACAGCCTAAATCAGACAGAGAGTAACTTTAACTTGCAGTTTACTAAACAGGTGCAAAATAGAATCATTAATGCAAAACAGGTTCAGAATGAAACATGCAAAGAACATGCATACACTGCAGAAAAATACAAAACAGATTATTAAAGCCACACAAACATGGACTCTTCACAACAATGTTTCTGTGACTCAGTCAGGGTAACATGTGGCTGCATTGCATAGACAGTATAACAGCAGAAAGTCAAGCTAGAACCACTACTTTATTAAAACAGTAAAGAACACAGCTACTTTCAATAATTCTCATAAACAGCATTCTTGTCAGTGAAGTCCAGGGAAGCTCTGGTAACATAGGTGCACAGATTGGGGGATTTCAGGCTCTGCAAGAACATAGGGTCACCCTACTAGAACTGTGGTATTGTGGAAGCAATTGGGAAATGGCTCCCCACAGTAGTTGGGTCTTCTAGAGAGGTTGCCTGCTTTTAGGCTCCTTGCCGAGATGCCCGCACATAATTTTTCCTCCGCAGTGTAGGTCCGCTCAGCCAATGACGTTTCGAGTGGAGAGACTGCAGCGCTGGACATCGGATCGCCGCGGGACATTGGATTACATTGCTGTAATGTGTTTTTTATTTTTTATTTTTAATAAAGGACTTTTCCAAGGTGTCTGTGTGTTTTTTTTTACATTTTTTTTACACTTTCTTCGTGAAATGGTAGGGGTACAATGTACCCCTTACCAATTCACATAGGGGGGGCTGGGATCTGGGGGTCCCCTTTGTTAAAGGCGTCTTCCAGATTCCGATAAGCCTCCTGCCCGCATACCCCCACAACCACCGGGCAAGGGTTGTGGGGATGAGGCCCTTGTCCCCATCAACATGGGGACATCCTCCCCATGTTGAGGGCATGTGGCCTGGTACGGTTCAGGAGGGGGGGGGCGCTCTCTCGTCCCCCCTCTTTTCCTGCAGCTTGCCAGGTTGCGTGCTCATATAAAGGGTCTGGTATGGATTTTTGGGGGAACTCCACACCATTTTTTTTAAAATTTGGGGTGGAGTTCCCCTTAAAATCCATACCAGACCTAAAGGGTCTAGTATGGATATTTGGGGGTAACCCCACGTCATTTTTTTTTCAATTTGATGCAGGGTTCCCCTTAATATCCATACCAGACCTGAAGGGCCTGGTAATTGAATTTGGGGGGACCCCCACGCATTTATTTTTATTTTTTATCAATGATTTTTCTCTGTATTGCCGGGAGCCGACAATTCATTATAGCCGCGAGTGGTTTTAAATTACTTTTTTTCTTCAGAAATTACATTTTGTGCAGGGACAGTTCTAAGCAAGGGAAACAAGCGCTGCTTTACAGGCATACTATACACCCCCCCCCCCCCCCCCCCCCAGGTACGAAATTTAAAGGAATATTTTTATTTTTCACTTAATGCATTATTAAAATCACTGCTCCCGAAAAACTTTTATTTGCATTGATACATGTCCCCTGGGGCAGGACCCGGGTCCCCAAACCCTTTTTAGGACAATAACTTGCATATTATGCCGCGTACACACGATAGTTTTTCTTGCCATTTTTTTTCTTGCCGTTTTTCCCGTCGTTTTTTTTCATGTTTCCTCTCAAGCCTGTCTTGCGTACACACGATCATTTTAAAAAACGATCAAGCAAAGCGCAGTGACGTATACCACGTACGACGGCACTATAAAGGGGAAGTTCCGTTCTAATGATGCCACCCTTTGGGCCGCTTTTGCTAATTCCGTGTTACCGCGTATTGGTAAAAGTTTGGTGAGAGACGATTCGCGCTTTTCAGTCTTCGTGCTTTGAAGATCGTTTTGTGGATTTCAGTTTGTGCTTGTGGGTTCGTATCTGTTTGGCAGGGCTTGTAGTCAGTTTGTATCTGTTTATTCAGTGCGTTCTCGTCTGCTCGGTCCTGTTTTTCAGCTTGTTCTTTATAGGCCTTGCTGTTCTTCCGTGCGTTCTTCTAGTTCGTTCTGAGCTTGCGACCGTTATCTAGCCATGTTGTGGCTACGTACTCGTCGGAGAGTTCATGCTGTAGTTGGTGCAGGGGTTCATGCTGTATCCCGACTCCATGCCATGAGCAGGGTCAGGAGGAGTTCATGGACCAAGAATTGGTTGCTCCAGCGGCACCAGTTCTGTCATATGCCTTTGTTGCGGGAGATCAGGGAGAATGATCCTGATGACTATAGGAATTTTCTCCGGATGTCTGACCCCGTATTTCAGCATCTGTTGGCTTTGGTGTCCCCCTACATTACCAGGCAGGACACCGTTATGCGTGAAGCCATCAGTGCTGAGCAGAGGCTCATTGCCACGTTGCGATACCTGGCGACTGGGAGAAGCCTGCAGGACTTAAAGTTCTCCACAGGCATATCCCCCCAGGCTCTGGGTATCATTATACCAGAGACGTGTTCTGCCATCCTCCAAGTTTTGCAGGAGGACTATATTAAGGTAAGTGTTCTTATTTCAAACATCACATTGTATGTATTTTTTAGAATGTTTTTTTTGGGGGTGGTTTATTAGCAGTCCCTAATTCCCATGATTCTTAGCTGCAGGGAATTTCCCCTTTCTCCACATGCTAATTTTTTTTTTTGAAATTTTTCATTAGGCCTACATTAACATTTTCCTTACCTAACCTCTCCAGCATGATATCCTGGGCCCATACCCACCTTGCCTAGTCCTTTCCATGTATTTTAATCTATGCTCCATCATAGTGCTTTACCCTAAACGCCCCCTAAAGATTGTCTAGGAATGTAACATTTGTCCTAAATTCAGACAGAGTGCTCCAGCCTGCATTTGTGATCTCCCCAACTCATCTTCAACCCCCCCCCCCCCCCCCGATTTTTTTATTTTTTTGCTTTTTTTGTTGCTTACTACTAATGTTTTAATTTTTCTGTTTCCCCCAATGTTGGCCATGAATGATTTTCTTAAATCTGCTTTCAATGTTTCAGTCTCAAAGTATTAATTTATTTTGGATTTCATTCCACAGTTCCCTTCTATGCCACATGAATGGCAGAATGTGGCATCGGACTTTGCCCAACGATGGAACTTTCCAAACTGTGGAGGGGCCATCGACGGCAAACATGTTCGGGTCGTCCCACCACCCCATTCGGGATCCTTTTATTATAACTATAAGGGGTTCCACAGCATCGTCATGATGGCAGTGGTGTTGGCCACCTACGAATTCCTCTATGTGGACGTTGGCAAGAATGGCAGGATGTCTGATGGAGGAGTTTTTGCACAGATGGAGTTTGGGGAACGGCTCCTTTTGGATCAGCTGGCCTTGCCACCAGCGGAGCAGAATGTGGAGGGACTCCCATTTGTGTTTGTGGCAGATGAGGCGTTTGGCCTGGGTCCCCATTTGATGAGGCCATTCCCGCAGCGCACCCTCACCCCTGAGAGGAGGGTGTACAACTATCGGCTGGCCAGAGCAAGAAGGGTGGTTGAAAATGCCTTTGGCATCATGGCCAGCCACTTCCGCCTGTTCCTCACCTCCATCCACCTTGCCCCTTACAAATGGAACCATGTTGTAATGGCGTGTTGTGTCCTACATAATTATCTCCGGGTGCATTCCACAAATTATCTGACTTTGACTGGGCCTGAGGCCACCTTAATGGAAGCAGAACATCTTGTGGCCCTGGAAGCTGCCCGTCCAGGCATGGCCCCCCATACCGGACGTGAGGTCCGTGACAAATATGTGGATTATTTTGTGGGTAGGGGGGCCATTGAAATGCCTGATGACTTTTAACCTTTTAATTTAGAAAAATAAAACATTATTTTTCTCACAGATTGGTTTCGTGTATAATTTTAATAATGGTTTATGTTTTTCGGAGGTTTACCTAGTGGACTTGTATTGCCATGTGTATTGTTCATTCTTAATTAGCCTTCATTGTCAGTGTAAACACAAAACATTTCTTAGTTCACTTAGCACAACATTTACATAATGAAGCCACAACTTCTTGATACCAAAATACCATTTTTTATTTTAGTATTGGACAAATCCTTTTAAATGTAGATGTCCTAAACATTTTTTGCTTGTTAAAACGCCTGAACAGCCATGCATACAAAAAAAATATTAAAAAATATATCGGAAAAATTTACATTTACTAGTCCTAAAAGGTTCAATGAAAAACATACCTGCCAAAACACAGCAAGTTCAACGTTAATTTTAAAAAAAACATTAGATACGCCCAAGCACAGCCATGATCTTTTGTAGCCTTTCCTCCACCCGCTTGGTATTTTCCCTGATCTCTATCAAGTCTCGCTTTAATTTTTGAAGGTCACGACAGCAGACCATCAGGTATTGGATCAGGATCTGGGCACTGTAATGTGTCAAATTTTTGGGGTCTTCGGCCAGAACTGCACCTACATTAAAAAAAAAATATGTAGTATAGAATATGTAGGCCTACATCTATTAACCTGCATCTGTCTGGTTTGACACTGACCTGTTGAGGTGCCACTTTCCACTTCCACAACCTCACGTTCCTCACCATCATGTGGGTCTGGGGCTATTGTTGAAGGTGTTGGATTTCGAGGCTCATTTGACGTAGCTTTTTGAAGCCCTATGGAGATTGCAAGAAAAGGTATATTTTCATTATTAATGTTGATTTTTGGGAGAAAAATAAACCATGAGAAAATTATTTGCAAACCTTCTTTTAAAGTGTGGTCCATTTTTCAATGGACCCCCAGTGACAACAGGAACACATGATTGGATACATAGCCAAATACATAGCATCTATTTTTTTAAACCAAGTTTGACACATTGTAACACCCCAAAATATATACACAGGATCACCTGTGTGTGACACCCTCAAACTTTGGGGCTTTTGGCCCACACTTGTACTACTGCGTTCAGATGTTTCATCAGCTGCTGAGCATTCTCTCCCTTAACATTACCATGCATATCCTTTTTTTTGTTCAAAAATGTCCTTTGGATTTGATCCCTAAAAATATTTGGTGACCAAATTCGCTACCCCCAAAAAATAAAAGAAAATGGGTGTTCACACTGGATGATCCAAAAACATAATTTGATGAACTGTACGGAGAATGAGGTTTAATACGTCCGTTTACTTTGCGGACGAATCTGAAAGATGGTATCTTTCACTGTACGATATCAAAGACAAACATACACGACATAATACAAGTAATAATCTCTAGCAGGGAAAATTGCATTAAAAAACTTACTTTTTCGTATAACTTTCTTGATTCGTTTGTATTGGTCGGGCTCCCGCAACTTCAGATCAGACCATCGTTTTCTGAGCTGTTCCTTCGTTCTGCACACCCCGAATTTTTGGTGAAGACTTTTGACCACTTTGCCCATAATTTTGGACTTGACCAGATTCGGCCTTTTATACGGCCCATGCTTGGCATCATAATCCTCCCTCTTTAAAATGGCGACCATCTCCACCATTTCCTCGAATGACATGTTGGATGCCTTATATCTCCTGGATCGGGATTTGGCCTCCTCAGGAATTTCATCTTCTGTCGAGGTAATCTCAGCCACCTGTGTCTCCGCCATGTTGCTAAGCACTACGACGAGCGAGATGGGGCGGGGAAAGTACAATATCGAACGTCAGGGGCGGGGAAAGCGTGCGGAGTTCCAAGCATGCGCAGTGTATATCAAGTGGCGATCCATGTGTCAAAAATATGTTCATTTGGCGGGAGAGGGAGTTCGCAACGAATGTGTTGACCAAAGTACATAACATTATAAGGATTTTGGGTGCCGCAGAGGAGGAGATTTGGGGCTTTTATATCTGTCCAAAATGCTGATTTGATGATTGTTGCCTGAAACATATGTCTTTTCTTGGTTTTTGATTTTACAGAGAGAATGAATACATTCAAAAACCCGGAGTTCATGGGGGAGTTCATTGACAACTGGAAAGAACTCCCTATCCTGTGGCAGACCAAAAGTGGGTCCAATAAAAACAAAACGGCCAGGACAGCAGCACTGTAGAGCCTGCTTGCATTTGTCCAAACCCAGATACCCACAACAACTCTCCAAGATGTGAAAACCAAAATTGCTACCATCAGGGGGACATACAGGACCCAGAGAAATATGGTCCTGAAGTCCCAGAGGTCAGGTGCTGCAGCAGATAAGGTTTATAAACCCAGTCTGTGGTACTACAGCAAGCTCTCTTTTCTGGATGACCAGCTGGAAGTGCGGGAATCTCTCTCCACCCTTCCCCCCAGAGGTCAATCCAGCCTTCCTTGTAGCCAGCCCTCCAGCCTTCCTTGCAGCCAGCCCTCCAGCCTTCCTGGCAACCCTGCTCTGGCTTCCTCAGAGGATCAAGATCAGGCCCTTGAGGAGGCAGATTTGGATATATGGAGCCAGGTAAAGTATTGATATCTCCATTTAGATGTTACAAAAGTGATGCATTTAAAATGAGGTTAGTATTGTTAGGTATTTTATGTAAAAAAAAAATAAGGATTTAAAGACCAAGATACAGTAGTGGTCAATTTTGATGTGGACAAGGCAACAATATCAGGAGGCGGAATCTGTGAGACTTTTCTAAATTTGCACATTCATGTCAAAAATGTCTGGAGGTGAACAATGTGTGTGATGGATGGTGGCAAAAAAATAATAAAGTCCCTTTCTTTTTTTACAGCCAGAGCAGAGCCAGGAAGAGGGTGATGGTGGGGACCAGGAGGAGGCAGGGCCAAGTGGCACCCA
>CM055122.1:1261681644-1261699144 GCA_029206835.1 Rana muscosa
AGATATCCAAAACGTAAAAGAAAACATTGAAGAGGGTTCTGTCTGCATAACAACATCTACAATTTTTAACAACATGGTAGTGGACAGACTGAATACAACAATTGTATTGACCATACTACATCAATCTACTTGTCATGCACCTAATGCAGATGACAATAGGTATGCATTTCATTGTATTATTTTTTACACATTACTGTTATGATTAAAGTGTGATTCCACCCGTCTAATATTTTTCTTTAAAAGTGAGCAGCTACTAACAGTGTAGATGCTGACTTTTAATAAGGACACTTACCTGTCCTACTCGCATGCGCTGTTAGTCCCCCTACGGTGATTGATCGCTGCTGTTAGGTCACGGCTCCTCTATATTGACTATGGGAAACAGTCAGTGAAGCCTTACGGCTTAACTGCCCGTTTTCAACTGCGCATGTGCCACTAGCAATGGTGCATTTTGAATGGGCGGCTTGCCTCCTTGGATACACTCGTATCCCAGAAGTCATGTCGCACCATTCACAAGTTGTGGAAGCAAAAGTGCATAATCCGATGCTAAGGAAGAGGCAGATTAGTGTACTTCCGCATTGTAACGCTAATTTTGGGTGAGTTAATTTTTTTTTTCAGTTATTTTATTATCTTTTATTGATTATTGTATATTTATTTAGGGGAGCACCTACGTTTTAATAAATAATCAATGTAGAAATAATCTATGTCTATCAGTAAAATTGTAGCTAAAATTTTCTAAATAATTTAGCACACCATGTTTTTTTTTTTTTTTTGGGCAGAAACTTGAGAAAAACTGCTTATAAAATCTTCACTTCATGGATACATGGATATTTGGGAAAAGGAAATCACAGACCCATACCTTCCTGTGCAGTTAAAGCTGTAAGATTATCATTACCAGATCCTGATGGCCTTTACGTTGGATTTAAGTATTCAAATGATTACGACGCCGGAGAAATAGCATTTGAATTTTAGTAATAATAAATTCTTAGGACACAATATAAAAAATTGTGTAAAAAAAAAAAAAAAAAAAAAATTTTTGGATGTTCAATGTAGTGTTTAAATAATATGCAATAAAAAAAAATAACTTACATTTTGATTTTGTAAATTGTTTTTTAATTTTGGTAAGCAAATGTTTAGTGGATTATTGTTTAGCCACTTAAAGCGGTTGTATAGTATGTTTTTTTACTTTTACCTACAGGTAAGCCTATACTAAGGCTTACCTGTAGGTAAAAGAAATATCTCCTAAACCTACACGGTTTAGGAGATATTTGCAAAAAAAGACATGCACCGATGTCTACGGCGCTTGCGCGCTGTAGACAACGGTGCATTCACAGGGTTAATCCCATTCAGAATTCCGGCGTTGCCGGAATAGAAAGCTCCAGCGCGCATGCGCAGAGTGACGTCTTCGCTGCTCTGGCCAATCAGAGCGCCGGACCGCCGCTCTGATTGGCTGGAGCGGCGATACCCGTAAGTAACCTTCCGGGTATCTGAGGAGCGATGGCTGCGGCCGTAGTGGGGGACGAGGATGGCTTAAGGGGTCCCGATCTAAGGTAAGTGATTCATAATGAGCTAGTATGCTAGTCATACTAGCTCATTATGGCTTTTTCGTGCAGGTGATTTAAAAAAAAAAAATGTTGTCTGGGTTTACAACCGCTTTCAGCCCAGGTCTTTTTTTTAACACCACAATACTGTGCCTATTCTGGCACTTCGCTCCTACATGTACAAATCATCATTATTATTTTTTTAAATTACTCAGAACCCCCAAATATTAGATCAGTTATTTTTTCAGACAACACACCAATAAAATGACGTTCATTGCAATTTTTTTTTTTTGGAACGCTAATTTAGCAATAAATTTTTTAAAATCATAATTTGAATAAAAAAATGGTTTCATGAATAATTTTTCGAGGTTACCAGTTTGCAGTTAAAGAGCAGTTCTGTTGGTATAATTTTTGCACGCACTATTACTAACACGGCTTATGATCGTGAGGTACCAGGGAGAGTGGTGTTTTTATTTTATTTCTTATTATGTATTTTTTGATAATAATTTATTTTATTTTACATACTTTCCCCTTTATTATTTTGCATCACTTTTATTCCTATTACAGGGAAATGTATAAATCCCTTGTAATAGGAACGGTGTGTGACAGGTCCTCTTTATGGAGAGATGTGGGGTGAATAAGACCCCACATCTCTCCGCAAAGTTTTTAAAAGCATTAGATCCTGAAAAATATTTCAACAATCTCATGCTTACTAGCAGCAATGGTGGCTTTGTTTACTTTTTAAAAACAGTAGCGTGAACCTTCACTGTGCCTATAAGAACTAAATAGCGGCGTTAACGCCGCTATGATGGTTCTTATGGTGCGCACAATTGCCGGAAGAAGAGAAGGATATGTGAATGATGCCTCTAGCTGCTAGCATCATTCAGATATCCCCACACAAAGTCAAGGACGTCATATGACGCCCACCCAGGATGTGAGATCTCATCTGTGGCCCTCATTTGACATTGGGCGGGTAGGAAAGTGGTTAATAAATACAAGAATTATTTAAAATATAGTACATAAATTTTATACTAACCTCCCATAAATAGGAGACACCAATAAAATTATTTTTGATCTATAAATAAAAAAATATATATAAATATTAATTCAAAAAATTTAAACATTAGCAAATTCAATAATAAATATATATATTAAATCTTTACATGTTACGTTTATTCCATAGAGTCTTCCTCTCTTTGCTTTGGAAGTCTTGACATATGCATGGAAACTGCATATTTTTTATCAGGTTTTTCTGTTGATGCAACGTTTTCAGGGAATAGATCGGTTTTTGATTTCCATGTGGGTGTTATTTTTTTGGCTGCCACATCGAGAATTGTCCGCATTACTGTAAAAAAATAATCATGGCACACAGGCTCATATATTGTACGTACAATCCATTTTTTACGGGAGCGAGGGTGTTCGAGAGCTGTTCTTTTGGTGCCCAATTCTTCACTTTTTTGGGTTGGTCGACGTACTGTTGCTTGTGGACGACCTACATTAGTATTATGTAATAGAATGGCCAGTTTAGTTTTTGCCTCCATTGAGTTAAAGCGTAAATGAACACGTTTGCTCCTATATTTCAAAACACTACTATGAAAAGTTTCTATCGCACCAGTACGACAGTACAGCACCAAATGAGGTACATCATTTTTGAGCTGGGTTGACATGACCAAATCTTCAAGTGCCTTGAATGCGGCGCTAGGTTGTAACAGCCATTCAACATGGTCATCAGAGTCAGTAATTGAACCGTGGTGACAGGACATTTTTTCACCGGCCTCCTGCCACTGATGAATGTTCCGTACATGGTAGAGCAGGGATGTCCATGTCCTCCAGAAAATTTCCTCATCTCCTTTGCAGTGCCTACTGCACCAGTAAAAATGATTTACCACTGCAGACATCCAAAATTGTAAATCCTTACAATGGGGTTTTTTACTGGACTCTAATAATTGTTTTTTAAAAGATTTAATATAGTGCCAAAGATCATACTGGTGCGAGATTTGGGTGTACTCTTCTCTCATTATTTTTTTTATTCCAAGATGTCTATCGGTCCCAAGAACTTGAACATCGTAATTATCTTTAATTATGCGGTCTAGACAAATCTGGAATGCCATTTTTTCCATGGCAACGGATGAAGTAGTTTGAGTCACCTGTACTGTCTCAAAAGCTATAATGGATTCAGACTCGATCTCCATCATGGTGTACGTACAGTATTTAGCTGAGAATCCAGGACTATCGCACTGCCCGTCACCAACTAAAAAAAGTCCTTTATTTTCTAAATTTTTTTGATTTTTTTTTTTCTTCCAGCCAACAATAATCTATACCGCCATAAATGAATTTATTCAAATAGGAATGGTAGGTTGTTTTTGAAAAAAATTGAATATTGGAAAAAGCCATCATTTGTTTCACTGATGTAAACGATGATCCACTACAAGTCATTGCTGAGGCCAAAATTAGATTGCCAGCTGCTATATTTCCAATTTTTGGTTGGCTTTCCCAAATAAGGAGTTGGTGATTTTCAACACATGTACTGTACACTTTAAGTAAAGTTCCAACCATGACTTTATTGAATGAAGTAATTCGTTCAAAACATTCATATTCTGGGCAACGTAATTTTGCAAGTAATTGATCTATACTTGATTCAAAAACGATGAATTTACGTTCGTCAAGCCCTAAAGAGTCATTTTTGGCTTCAACAGTTTCAGTAGGTATTTCAAACGAACTGTCAGCCCTTGATATATCTGTTTCAGACATTTCTAAAATATCGGGCACATAACTGTCATCCTGTGTCGTTATGTCATCTATCGAGCTATCTATTTGACCAATAGTATCCATATTTTCAGTATCATGTTGAGTCAAACAATTTTCTGAAGTTAGATCAACACCAGTGGATGGAATTTGAAAGGTTTGATTTAATTCAGGAATTGGAACCTGGGCAACATTGTGTTCAGTGGACAGTAAAAATTGATTAATACTACTCTCTGCTTCCGCAAAGTCAACATATGATAGTGTGACAGCTGTTTTAATTGGTGTAATTTGAAATTCATTAATTTTTTTAGTTTTCTTTATTTTTGATGGAGTCGATTCAAATTGAGGGTCAACAATAGGGCAAGATAATGAATACTCATGATCATGACATATGTCACGGTAACTTGAAATTGATAAATGTAATTCTTCTCCAGTTTGTGTAGACATTTCTTTTTTTGTTGGGTTGTTTTTCAAACATAATTGATGACAAGGGCAGCAAATATGAGTGTGCTTTGTCTTCATAAAGGACATGGAGGTGTCATTGGGTAAAACCGATGGTACAGCGTCTGGTTTTAAAAAAAAAAAAAAAATTTTTATGAAATATGACTCTTTAGAAAAATGAACAGAGCACATTCGAAAGCGATTTCCATTTTTGTCATCAAAAATTTCTTGGGCAACGCTAGTTAGGTCTTCTTGACTCAAAGCAGATGAGGCTATCCACAGTTTGATCAACTCTAAATTTTTGGGAAATGTATGGAGTGTTACATCAGGATATTTTCCTTTTAACCCTGTGCTATGTGGGCAGCAATTAAAGATGCACTTTGGCATTTTTCCACTACCTGAAAATTCAATAAAAAAATCAATAGGTTATCAATTTTGGTAATGTTAATAAAGATAATCAATAAATTATTTTGAAATGTTAAAAATAAAATTATTAATTCTTTAAACTTTTTATTAAATGAATCTTTATGAAAAAATCAAATAACATGCCAGTGATATAAAATATAAATATATATATATTGTGACAGCAGGAAGGTAAAGTCACCTGGTTGCATCCAGGGGGGTAGATATATTTCTCCCAGATTCAGGCTTTATGCCGACTTATACAACTAGGGAGGGAGTTGATGAAGCCCAGCTGAGGCTAGTGGGCTCATGGATGACTCATACCTCTAGGGAGAGTGCTGGGCGTCGTGCAGGCAGGGAGTTGATGAGACCAGCTGAAGCTTGTCAGCTCGTTTAAGGCCTCTATAAAAACTCCCAGCTTCATTAGGTGTTTGCTCATGCCTGGACCCAGACCTGTGTGGACTGTCTAGGGAGAGTGAACCCCTGTGCGGTGAGACAAAGCCTGTGTGGCTATTTGTGTGGACATTGACTAAACCAGGGACTTAGGGACTAGGACAGCACCAGGCTGATCCCAGTTGTTAGTTAGGAAACCTGCATGTTTAGTCAGAGGTTAAGCTGACCAGGGTTTATTTTGTTTATGTTTCTTTTTGCTTTGCTGTGTTTTTTTGTCACTGTAAATAGAGAAATAAACCGCACCTTTTTGATCTTGAAAACCACAACCTCCGTCTGCTGGGCCTGTTTTTGTGTGGGGAGCCCATCCAGGGGATCACACACACCCGCTGCCGAGCGAACCCCCTCACAGTTGGTGGAGAATGCGGGCAGTTTTTTTTTAAGCCAGCATGGAGGAGATACTGAAACAGCTGGCTCTAGCAAATGCCAATCAACAGCAGACAAATGCAGGTTTGCAAAGGAGCCTTGCAGCCCAGCAGCAAGCTCACCAACAGAGTCTGGAAGCTCAGCAACAAGCCCAGCAGCAATCTGAGGCCCGCTTCATAGACCTGTTACAGAAGCAAGAGCAGAGACTACAACAAATGGAAGCAGTAGTGCAGCAACGTCCGCAGACCAGTGAGGAAAGCCGTCCCACTAATACCGCGTCCTTTGGGGTGAGTCGTTTATTGACAAAAATGACTGGAGAGGATGATCCAGAGGTATTTTTGACCACATTTGAAAGGACTGCTGAAAGAGAAAAGTGGCCTGAGGAGCAGTGGGCTGGACTGGTGGCTCCTCTGTTAACTGGTGAATCGCAGAAGGCTTACTATGACCTAGAGCCTGACCAAGAAAAAGACTATGTGATGCTAAAAGCTGAAATATTGGCAAGGCTGGGTGTCACCCTGGCTGTCCGGGCTCAGCGTGTGCATAACTGGACTTTCCAGCTTGGAAAACCCCCCAGGTCTCAAATGTATGATCTCATTCACCTGAGCAGGAAGTGGCTACAGCCAGAGACTTTGTCCGCACCAGAGATTGTGGAACGTGTTGTAATGGATCGGTTTTTGAGAGCTCTTCCTACTGCCATCCAAAAGTGGGTAAGCCATGGAGACCCAGAGACGGCCGGTGGTCTTGTGGATCGTGTAGAGAAATACTTGGCTACAGAGAACCTGACGGCCTCTTCCAGAGACTCTCGGACTTTCCACCCTAAGAGCAG
Organism: Rana muscosa; assembly: GCA_029206835.1. NCBI lineage: Eukaryota > Metazoa > Chordata > Amphibia > Anura > Ranidae > Rana > Rana muscosa. Next base: position 1,261,688,413 of record CM055122.1, read on the forward strand.
ACCATCCCCAGGGGCGGATAAGAGGATTCCAAGGGGTGAGGGTGGAGAGAGTGAGAGGGTGGGAGCTCTACCCAAAGTTTGGCGAGAACAGCCTGGGAAGTCAGGGGCTCAAGAGGCAGCCAAATGGATTGTTTGCTACCGCTGCCGGCAAGCGGGACATATTGCAGCAAATTGCCCGGTTGTGGAGGAACCCATGCACTGTGACTTTCTGACGGACAGACGTCAGTCGCTGTGTGCGACAGTCGCATGCACTGCCATTCGGGGAACTGAGAAACATTTATGCAAAATGTGTATTAATGGTAGAAATGTTGTGGTATTACTGGATTCAGGTAGCCTTGTGACCCTGATAAAGGCTGAATTAGTTAAAACAGAGGTCTCTGGGAATAGCAAGGTAGCTGTTATTTGTGTGCATGGGGACACCCGAGAGTATCCAGTGACTACAGTGTGTTTCAAGACCCCCAAAGGTACCCTCTCTCATCCAGTGGGGTTAGTATCTCAATTACCGCATGATGCCATTGTGGGAAGGGATTTTCCAAAGTTCTGGGAACTGTGGGATGATCCTGAGCCCCCCACTGGTGCCCCTATGTACCAGGAATGTGATAGCCAGAACTCCTCTGAGAGTGGTGAGGACTCTCCAGAATTTCCCTTGTCAGTATTGGCAGGGGAGACTCAAGAAACTGGAGAGGAGCCCACCTCCTCAGACGAAAACCTACCGTCTGTGGAGTTTTCTGATCTGGAGGTTCACAGGGAAAATTTTGCCACAGAACAGTTAAAAGACCCCGCCCTAATAAAGGCACGGGAAAACGTAGTGGAAATAGATGGCGAGTTAGTGAACCCAGATAATACCTGCACTTACCCATACTTCAGCGTAGAGAAGGACCTACTGTATCGGGTGGCAAAAAGGGCAGAAGAAACCGTTGAGCAGCTTGTGGTGCCCAAACCTTACAGGAAGTTGGTGTTGGAGTTGGCCCATGGGCACATTCTTGGAGGTCATCTGGGGACAGAGAAAACCCGAGAGAGGGTATTACAGAGATTCTATTGGCCTGGGGTGATGAAGGACATAGAAAATTATTGTTCCTCCTGCCCTGTGTGTCAGAGGTCGGCCCCGATGCCACATTTCCGTAGCCCGCTGGTCCCTCTACCCATCATTGAGGTCCCGTTTGAGAGAATCGCAATGGATTTGGTAGGTCCTATAATCAAGTCCGCTAGGGGGCACCAGTACATATTGGTTATAATGGACTATGCCACCCGTTATCCAGAAGCGATCCCTCTCAGAAATACCTCGGCCAAAACCATAGCCAAAGAGCTATCTCTTGTTTTTAGCCGGGTGGGTATTTGTAAAGAACTGCTTACGGACCAAGGTACACCCTTTATGTCCCGGGTTATGAAAGAGCTGTGTAAATTGTTCAAAGTGACGCAATTGCGTACATCTGTGTATCACCCCCAAACCGATGGGCTGGTTGAAAGATTCAACAAAACCCTAAAACAAATGTTGAAGAAAGTGGTGGATAGAGATGGAAAGGATTGGGACTGTCTACTTCCTTATTTGATGTTTGCTATTAGGGAGGTGCCCCAATCCTCTACGGGATTCTCCCCCTTTGAGTTACTGTATGGGAGACACCCAAGAGGGCTGTTGGATATTGCCAAGGAAACTTGGGAAAGTGAGAGTTCTCCCCACAGGAGTGTGATTGAGCATGTCGCCCTGATGCAAGGTCGAATTGCACAGGTAATGCCCATCGTGAAGGAACATTTGGCCCAAGCGCAGTTGGCACAGCAGAGAGTGTACAACCGTGGAGCCAAGACCCGTACCTTTTCCCCGGGGGATAGGATATTGGTACTTGTCCCTACGGTTGAAAGTAAATTCCTTGCCAAATGGCAAGGCCCCTACGAGATAATGGAAAAAGTGAGCGAAGTGAATTACAAGGTCAGACAACCAGGAAGGCGAAAGCCCGAACAGATCTATCACGTTAATCTGTTGAAAGCCTGGAGGGATAGAGAGTCCCTAGTCGCAGACACTTGGTCACCAGCTCAAACTGGTTGCGTGATTCCGGAGGTTGGAATAGCAGCCACCTTGTCACAACCCCAACAACAGGAGGTTAAGGAGTTTGTGCTTCACAACAAGGAGGTGTTCTCTGAGCTGCCGGGACAAACATCTGGGGTAGAGCATGATATTATTACCCCGCCCGGTGAAAGGGTGAAGTTAAAACCTTATCGGATCCCAGAGGCCCGACGGGAGGCAATACGGGAGGAAGTACAGAAAATGCTGAACTTAGGGGTGATAGAGGAGTCCCAAAGTGATTGGTCTAGTCCCATTGTGTTGGTGCCTAAACCGGATGGGAGCTGGCGATTTTGTAACGATTTTCGTCAGTTGAACAAAGTTACAAAATTTGACACCTACCCCATGCCACGTATAGATGAGTTGATCGACCGGCTGGGAACAGCCCGATACATGACGACTCTTGACCTCACAAAAGGGTATTGGCAAATTCCCCTGGCCAAGTCGGCCAAAGAGAAAACCGCATTTGTAACCCCAGACGGGGCGTTCCAATATAAGAGAATGCCGTTCGGGTTACAGAATGCGCCGGCCACATTCCAGCGGAAAATGGACCAGATACTGAGGCCCCATCGGAAGTATGCTGCGGCTTACCTGGATGACGTAATTGTCCATAGCACAGATTGGGCCTCACATCTGCCAAAAGTGCAAGCAGTCCTAGACTCTATCCGGGAAGCGGGGTTTACGGCTAACCCCAAGAAGTGTACCATTGGGCAGGAGGAGGCCAAATATCTTGGGTACACCATTGGCAGGGGAGTGATAAAACCCCAGCTCAACAAAGTCGAGGCCATCCAGAGTTGGCCACGTCCCAACAGCAAGAAGCAGGTACGGGCCTTTCTGGGAATCGCGGGTTATTATCGGCGCTTCATTCCCCACTTTGCTTCTAAGGCTGTGCCCCTAACCAACCTGACGAAAGGGAAAGGGTCGGTCATGATTAAATGGACCCCCGAGGCTGAGGCAGCATTCCAATTCTTGAAACAAGCCTTATGTAGCCAGCCAGTGTTGTACTCACCCGACTTCTCTAAAGACTTTGTCGTACAAAGTGATGCGTCAGATGTGGGGTTAGGAGCAGTATTGTCCCAGGTCTGGAACGGGGAAGAGCACCCAGTCATTTACCTCAGCAGGAAGTTGAAGTCCCATGAGGTAAATTACGCCACGGTTGAAAAGGAGTGTTTAGCGGTGAAGTGGGCTCTAGATTCCCTTCGGTACTATCTGCTAGGTAGGCACTTTGACATGGTTACGGATCACGCTCCGTTAAAGTGGATGGCTCAAAACAAGGAGACAAATAGAAGAGTGAATAGGTGGTTCCTGGCCCTACAGGAATTCAACTTCACAGTAAAGCATCGCCCTGGCGTTCAAATGGGGAATGTGGATGCTTTGTCTCGAGTACATGAATGCCTGATTGCTGGTGTTCCAACCCCAAGGTTAAAACAAGAGGGGGGGGGGTATGTGACAGCAGGAAGGTAAAGTCACCTGGTTGCATCCAGGGGGGTAGATATATTTCTCCCAGATTCAGGCTTTATGCCGACTTATACAACTAGGGAGGGAGTTGATGAAGCCCAGCTGAGGCTAGTGGGCTCATGGATGACTCATACCTCTAGGGAGAGTGCTGGGCGTCGTGCAGGCAGGGAGTTGATGAGACCAGCTGAAGCTTGTCAGCTCGTTTAAGGCCTCTATAAAAACTCCCAGCTTCATTAGGTGTTTGCTCATGCCTGGACCCAGACCTGTGTGGACTGTCTAGGGAGAGTGAACCCCTGTGCGGTGAGACAAAGCCTGTGTGGCTATTTGTGTGGACATTGACTTAACCAGGGACTTAGGGACTAGGACAGCACCAGGCTGATCCCAGTTGTTAGTTAGGAAACCTGCATGTTTAGTCAGAGGTCAAGCTGACCAGGGTTTATTTTGTTTATGTTTCTTTTTGCTTTGCTGTGTTTTTTGTCACTGTAAATAGAGAAATAAACCGCACCTTTTTGATCTTGAAAACCACAACCTCCGTCTGCTGGGCCTGTTTTTGTGTGGGGAGCCCATCCAGGGGATCACACACACCCGCTGCCGAGCGAACCCCCTCACAATATATATATATAAATATATAGATATAGATAGAGATATATATATATATATATATATATATATATATATATATATATATATATATATATATATCTCTATCTAACTTTACTGTACTTACTAACATCCATCATATCAACACAATGACAGTTCTTCCATTAACAATTTGCTAACAATGATAAATATTTCAAATTTTTTTTGGGTTAATTGGTTATATTGCTAGGAACGGGCATATGGAATGAACAGAGAAATAGCTAATTTAACAGGGAATTTAATTAAAATTACATCAGTGTTTGGGCCCTAGAGAACTTATTTACTTCTAACATTTACTGTCTCTTTGGTGGCAAAATAGAGGTACAATCTTAAAAAATTTTTTTTTTTAAATTTAGAGGATGAAAGTTGGTGGTCTTAATAGACCCGAGGGATGCATTGTTTAGCTCGGGCTTACATATAAATTTTAAATATTAGTAAATTTGAAGATGTACTGTTTTTAGCCAAGATAAGATTTAGCCATGTTGCATAAACCAACCTTTTGTTTCCCCGAGTCCATGATCAAGCTTTTTAAGAAGACAAACATTCGGAAATCTTTGCGAGCTCCTCCAATTCTTGGAGTCATCATCTATGAGCTTGTAAAGACGAAGACTTCATCCATCACCATGTAAATGTTTATGCTCACTCCAAGATCCCAGGAAATCTTCCGCGACAAACTTAACACTCCACCACAATGTATTTGGCCTTCTGCAGCAGGCTAGTACTCCATTCTCAAATTGTCACGGGCGTGAAACTACTCCACTGTGTAATTTAACGTTTTTCATTTAATATGGTATGCCTGCCCCTGAATAAAATACTTCGTAGGGATTGCTAAGGGCTACAGACATTAGGTGACAGACACTTGATTCACTGGCACTGACCACCTTCAAGAACAATGGGGTCATGGAATGAGTTGAGGCTACTAAGAAATAAAGGACAATTGGCCAGACTAAATGCTACACTAACCATTGACTGTTAATAAAATAAAAAATTAATGGCTAGGGCTGTTTATTTTGAAAAGAATATATGCTATCAGCTATAGCTATACTATCATTTCATACATATACTAGACTATCTTTTCTCATGTAATTTTCAATTTTAAAAAAATTGGCATAATAAATGAAAGCTAAAAAGAAGATAGTTGCATAAACAACTGCAGAGGAGGATAGGGCAATCTCTGTGGAAACAAAAAAAAAATACTAAAGATGTATGGGTGTCATTTATGATGATGAAATAAAGAAATAAAACTTACCTTTATAGATCTTTAAACGTAGGCCAGATAGCCGTATTTCCAATTAATTCCTTGTTTTATAGGACTGTCATATTTGATTGTGTCAAACTATTGACATTATCCAATGCAGGATTAGACCTAACTGATTGCCATTTTTAAAAATTCATCAAAAATTTCCAATTATAATAAAAACCACATTTAGACATAATTAAAAGGTAATCAACGAGACCTGATGGAGTGCCATTAGTATATTGTGTTGTTGTTTACTCACAAAATTTAAGTAAAATATATTTCATAATTATTATCCTTAATATGATTTTTTTTTATTTAGATTTTATGGTACAGACATAAAATTTATTTTAATGGTTTTTATATTTATTACATTTTGTGTGATTTTGTGTTATTTGAATAGTTATTAAGTAATGAAATATACATTTTTATTTATATTTTTTAAAATTTTATATGGATAGATAAATATATGTATATATAGATAGAGATATATTGAGATAGAAAAATAGAAATGTCTAATTTAGATTTTGATATTTTTATTTAAATACATTTATACAATTTTAAACATAGAGTAAACATTAAAAAAATTAAAAATGTATATAATTTTAAATGAATATAAAAAGTTTATCTTTTTAGGATATATAAACTTTATGTAAAATAATATATTTTATATTATCACAAGCTATAGTCTACTTGATTAATTAATTACCAGATGTATTTGTCCTTCTGCTGAAGTCTTCTATAATAAAAAAATTACATAAATCAGTAATATGATCTATTAAACAGTAAATATGTGTGTGTCCTAAAATAATATATATATATATATATATATATATACTTTTAACCTATATATATATATATATATATATATATATATATACACAAACACACATATATATATATATATATATATATATATATCTATATTAAAATAATATATATTATGAGCTTTATAATAGAGGTATATAAATATGTTTGTGTCTGATATATAATATATATATATATATATATATATATATATATATATATATATATAATTAGTGTCTGTTTGTTTGGGGTAAAATAATATATATTATTATATAATATGTGTGTGTGTATATATATATATATATATATATATATATTTTAATATATTTATATATTGTGAGGGGGTTAGCTCGGCAGCGGGTGTGTGTGACCCCCGAGATGGGCTCCCCACACAAAAACAGGCCCAGCAAACGGAGGTTGTGGTTTTCAAAATCAAAAAGGTGCGGTTTATTTTCTATTTACAGTGACAAAACACAGCAAAGCAAAAGAAACATAAACAAAATAAATCCCGGTCAACCCGACCTCCGACCAAACATACAGGCCTCCCAACCAACAACCGGGACCAGCCTAGCGCTGCCCCAGTCCCCAAGTCCCCGGCCCTAAATGTCCAAGCAAACAGCCACACAGGCCCCGTCCCACCGCACAGGGGCCCACCCTCCCCAGACAGTCCACACAGGCCCGGCCCCAGGCACGAGCCAACACCCAATGAAGCTGGGAGTTCCCACAGAGGCCCAAACGAGCCGACAAGCTCCAGCTGGTCCCACCAACTCCCCGCCCGCACGACACCCCACACTCTCCCTAGAGGTATGAGTCATCCATGAGCCCACTAGCCTTATACAACTCTCCACCTAGTTGTATAAGTCGGCGTAAAGCCTGAATCTGGGCGAAATATATCTACCCCCCTGGATGCAACCAGGTGACTTTACCTTCCTGCTGTCACATACCCCCCCCTCTTGTTTTAACCTCGGGGTTGGAACACCAGCAATCAGGCATTCATGTACTCGAGACAAAGCATCCACATTCCCCATTTGAACGCCAGGGCGATGCTTTACTGTGAAGTTGAATTCCTGGAGGGCCAGGAACCACCTATTCACTCTTCTATTTGTTTCCTTGTTTTGAGCCATCCACTTTAACGGAGCGTGATCCGTAACCATGTCAAAGTGCCTACCTAGCAGGTAGTACCGAAGGGAATCTAGAGCCCACTTCACCGCTAAACACTCCTTTTCAACGGTGGCGTAATTTACCTCATGGGACTTCAACTTCCTGCTGAGGTAAATGACTGGGTGCTCTTCCCCGTTCCAGACCTGGGACAATACTGCTCCTAACCCCACATCTGACGCATCACTTTGTACGACAAAGTCTTTAGAGAAGTCGGGTGAGTACAACACTGGCTGGCTACATAAGGCTTGTTTCAAGAATTGGAATGCTGCCTCAGCCTCGGGGGTCCATTTAATCATGACCGACCCTTTCCCCTTCGTCAGGTTGGTTAGGGGCACAGCCTTAGAAGCAAAGTGGGGAATGAATCGCCGATAATACCCAGCGATTCCCAGAAAGGCTCGTACCTGCTTCTTGCTGTTGGGACGTGGCCAACTCTGGATGGCCTCGACTTTGTTGAGTTGGGGTTTTATTACTCCCCTCCCAATGGTGTACCCAAGATATTTGGCCTCCTCCTGCCCAATGGTACACTTCTTGGGGTTAGCCGTAAACCCCGCTTCCCGAACAGAGTCCAGGACTGCTTGCACTTTTGGCAGATGTGAGGCCCAATCTGTGCTATGGACAATTATGTCATCCAGGTAAGCCGCAGCATACTTCCGATGGGGCCTCAGCATCTGGTCCATTTTCCGCTGGAATGTGGCCGGCGCATTCTGTAACCCGAACGGCATTCTTTTATATTGGAACGCCCCGTCTGGGGTTACAAATGCGGTTTTCTCTTTGGCCGACTTGGCCAGGGGGATTTGCCAATACCCTTTTGTGAGGTCAAGAGTCGTCATGTATCGGGCTGTTCCCAGCCGGTCGATCAACTCATCTATACGTGGCATGGGGTAGGTGTCAAATTTTGTAACTTTGTTCAACTGACGAAAATCGTTACAAAATCGCCAGCTCCCATCCGGTTTAGGCACCAACACAATGGGACTAGACCAATCACTTTGGGACTCCTCTATCACCCCTAAGTTCAGCATTTTCTGTACTTCCTCCCGTATTGCCTCCCGTCGGGCCTCTGGGATCCGATAGGGTTTTAACTTCACCCTTTCACCGGGCGGGGTAATGATGTCATGCTCTACCCCAGATGTTTGTCCCGGCAGCTCAGAGAATACCTCCTTGTTGCGAAGCACAAACTCCTTAACCTCCTGTTGTTGGGGTTGTGACAAGGTGGCTGCTATTCCAACCTCAGGAATCACGCAACCAGTTTGAGCTGGTGACCAAGTGTCTGCGACTAGGGACTCTCTATCCCTCCAGGCTTTCAACAGATTAACGTGATAGATCTGTTCGGGCTTTCGCCTTCCTGGTTGTCTGACCTTGTAATTCACTTCGCTCACTTTTTCCATTATCTCGTAGGGGCCTTGCCATTTGGCAAGGAATTTACTTTCAACCGTAGGGACAAGTACCAGTATCCTATCCCCCGAGGAAAAGGTACGGGTCTTGGCTCCACGGTTGTACACTCTCTGCTGTGCTAACTGCGCTTGGGCCAAATGTTCCTTCACGATGGGCATTACCTGTGCAATTCGGTCTTGCATCAGGGCGACATGCTCAATCACACTCCTGTGGGGAGAACTCTCACTTTCCCAAGTTTCCTTGGCAATATCCAACAGCCCTCTTGGGTGTCTCCCATACAGTAACTCAAAGGGGGAGAATCCCGTAGAGGATTGGGGCACCTCCCTAATAGCAAACATCAGATAAGGAAGTAGACAGTCCCAATCCTTTCCATCTCTATCCACCACTTTCTTCAACATTTGTTTTAGGGTTTTGTTGAACCTTTCAACCAGCCCATCGGTTTGGGGGTGATACACAGATGTACGTAATTGCGTCACTTTGAACAATTTACACAGCTCCTTCATAACCTGGGACATAAAGGGTGTACCTTGGTCCGTAAGCAGTTCTTTACAAATACCCACCCGGCTAAACACAAGAGATAGCTCTTTGGCTATGGTTTTGGCCGAGGTATTTCGGAGAGGGATCGCTTCTGGATAACGGGTGGCATAGTCCATTATAACTAATATGTACTGGTGCCCCCTAGCGGACTTGATTATAGGACCTACCAAATCCATGGCGATCCTCTCAAACGGGACCTCAATGATGGGTAGAGGGACCAGCGGGCTACGGAAATGTGGCATCGGGGCCGACCTCTGACACACAGGGCAGGAGGAACAATAATTTTCTATGTCCTTCATCACCCCCGGCCAATAGAATCTCTGTAATACCCTCTCTCGGGTTTTCTCTGTCCCCAGATGACCTCCAAGAATGTGCCCATGGGCCAACTCCAACACCAACTTCCTGTAAGGTTTGGGCACCACAAGCTGCTCAACGGTTTCTTCTGCCCTTTTTGCCACCCGATACAGTAGGTCCTTCTCTACGCTGAAGTATGGGTAAGTGCAGGTATTATCTGGGTTCACTAACTCGCCATCTATTTTCACTACGTTTTCCCGTGCCTTTATTAGGGCGGGGTCTTTCAACTGTTCTGTGGCAAAGTTTTCCCTGTGAACCTCAAGATCAGAAAACTCCACAGACGGTAGGTTTTCGTCTGAGGAGGTGGGCTCCTCTCCAGTTTCTTGAGTCTCCCCTGCCAATACTGATAAGGGAAATTCCGGAGAGTCCTCACCACTCTCAGGGGAGTTCTGGCTATCACATTCCTGGTACATAGGGGCACCAGTGGGGGGCTCAGGATCATCCCACAGTTCCCAGAACTTCGGAAAATCCCTTCCCACAATGGCGTCATGCGGTAACTGAGATACTAAGCCCACTGGATGAGAGAGGGTACCTTTGGGGGTCTCGAAACACACTGTAGTCACTGGATACTCTCGGGTGTCCCCATGCACACAAACAACAGCTACCTTGCTATTCCCAGAGACCTCTGTTTTAACTAACTCAGCCTTTATCAGGGTCACAAGGCTACCTGAATCCAACAATACCACAACATTTCTACCATTAACACACATTTTGCATAAATGTTTCTCAGTTCCTCGAATGGCAGTGCATGCGACTGTCGCACACAGCGACTGACGTCTGCCCGTCAGAAAGTCACACTGCATGGGTTCCTCCACAACCGGGCAATTGGCTGCAATATGTCCCGCTTGCCGGCAGCGGTAGCAAACGATCCTTCTTGCCGCCTCTTGAGCCGCTGATTTCCCAGGCTGTTCTCGCCAAACTTGGGGTAGAGCTCCCACCCTCTCACTCTCTCCACCCTCACCCCTTGGAATCCTCTTATCCGCCCCTGGGGATGGTCTGGTCTTAGGGTGGAAAGTCCTAGTGTCTCTGGAAGAGGCCGTCAGGTTCTCTGTAGCCAAGTATTTCTCCACACGATCCACAAGACCATCGGC